>PVIA01006693.1:0-93804 GCA_004024845.1 Tonatia bakeri
CATAAATTTAAGGTTGATCGAATTTAACTTCCCAAAGAGATTCTAGAGGATTCTGTGGGGCGGGAAGTGGAAAAGAATGGCAGGGTGAGTGCACAGCACGAAGAAAGGCTTGGTGTCAGGAATGAATTAAAATTTTGTATTATGTTAGGATACAAATAACACAGAATTTACCATTTTCACCAGTGTCCAGTCCGGTGGCACGAGGCACAGCCCCATTGTTTTGCCACCAGCGCTGGCTTTCTAAGGATGTCTCTCACACACGCGTCGCACACACCTGGCTGACCACACACGTTAGTGGAAGAAATGATGCGCCGAGGGGAAGCAGTGCTCTCCCCCCACGTCGGCAGTCCCCCCACTGAAGTCCGTGATTTGCTTTAGGCACATTAACCAGAGGCTGTGGTGCGGAAGGGCAGGGGCTCCAGGGCTGCCCCCTGTCTTTGAATCACCCTTGTGAAGTTTTAAACAATGGACACTAATTCCGCCCCCCACTGAGGCTTTTGTATTCAAATCAACAGCACAAAGCCCTATTGTGGGGGAAAAAAGAATCTTGACTGGCAACCAGTCGCGTCTACTTAAAGCACTAAATGTAGTCTCAGGAGGACATCCCCTATGACGTACTGCAGCTATGAATACACTTGGATATTGCCTTTCTTTGTTTTTGGTTTTCCATGAGTGTGTTTGTGGCAAGTATTCTAATTAGTGCCAAGGCACCCCAGAGAGGGAAGAGGGTGGGCCAGGGAAGGCGAGGCCCACCCAGAGGCAGGGCAGTCCGTACAACCTGTGATACCTGGGGCCTGCTTTGTCACTTCGCTGCGAGTCCAGGGGCAAGTCACCTGAATATGTAAGCCCCTGGAACCCTGCAGAGGTTGGAATCCACGGCTTTTAAGTCCTTCCACCTCTGTCCTATCTGAATAATTTTTAACAAGGGCCTATCTGCTAGTCAGTGGGGAGCTCACCTTGGGACCCGCGGGTGAACATGCGGGCAGTTTGCTGAAGGAACAGTGGACAGGCGTGGTGACTCCACAGTGGTGGAACGCAGGGTGTCCCGGAAAGGAGCTATAGTGATGGGCTTTCCAGACAAGTCTTCCCATCGCCAACTTTTAAAGGTCGGAGGAAAGTTTGTCGTGGGGCGGGGGCCGGAGAGGAGTGCTGGGTGGGCTCCGCCGCCTCCTCCCCTTTAAGCAGGCGGCCCGGGCTCCCTCCGTTACCTGGAGCGGGGAGGGGCTTGGGAAAGTTTGTGTTTGTTGCTGGCAAAGCGCCCGATGGGAGGCGCGGGCGGGCGGCAGGCGCTGCGGTTCTTCCCTTTTGCTTTCGGGAAGCGGCTGGGGCTGCACGCTCAGGGCGGCGGGGCGGCTCTGGCGCCCAGCTCCTGGTGCCCGGAGGGCCGGAGGAGGGCGGGAAGGAGGTAGGCGGGGGGCGGGAGCAGGGGCGCACGTACGCCCAGCGCTGGGATTGCTCGGGATTGCTCGGCTGGCGGGGAGAGCAGAGCAGGCGCGAGGCCCAGGCGGAGGAGCTCTGACTCTGGAGCTGCCGGAGCTGGAGGAGGAGGCGAGGAGGAGAGGCGGCGGGGAAGGAGGAGGAGGCGGAGAGTCGCTCCCGCCCGGCGAGCATGGGGTGCCTGGCGCCCAAGCCGCTGCTGCTGGCTCTACTGTCGCTGGGTGAGTGCGCGCAGAGCTCGGCGGGGCACGGAGGACCGGCGGGGCCCGGGGGTGCTTGGCGGGGCGCGGCTGTGGCGCGCGGCCTGGGGATCCGAGGGAGCCGGGGCGCTCCAGGGAGATCCTCCCGGGGTAGGTGGGCAGGGCACCCTGGTGGAGAGCGGCCGCGGGGCTACCGGGAGCCAGGCGTGAACCCGGCCCGGCCGCACGCCGGGCGTCGATTCCCCGCTTCACTAGGCCGAGCCTCGCCCCCCACACGTGCGAGGGGAGTGGCTCACGACCGCTTGCCCCCAGCCCAGCCCACCCTACCTGTTGGCCTCCGGGAGCTCAGCTCACCTTGAACTCCTGGCTCGGAAGGTGCCAGAGGTCCCTGGCCAGTGTCCTCAGCTCGGCGGCGGTAATAGGTGCCTTTGATCTGTCCAGCCGTGGCCGAGACCGGCTGACTCGCCCCTCACACACAGCCCAGGCTGAGTCGCCTTTCTAGGGAAGCGGGAGAATGCACCAACTTCCTTCCACGAAGGTCTCGGGGTGGCTCAGAGCGCGACAGCACACACCGGCGTGCGAGTCCTCTATCCTGCTCGCTGTGGCTAGAGCTTCTGCTCCGGCTTATGCTTTATTTCTTCCTGAAGGTGCCTCCCTCCATATTTACACAAAGACCGAGGAGCCTGGGCTTCTCTAACTTTTCCTACCTGTTACTTTTCCTGCCTTCACTGTGTCCCCTGCCTTCCACCCTCCCCAGACCCTGGTGATCGGGATAATTTGGCCCAGCACCCTCCCCCAACCGAAGGAATCTTTGGTGGGTTTTTCCTTCTCCGTGTTCCTTTTATTCCACACACACAGACACCATCTTCACATATACATATGGTTATCTTAAATGGTAATGTAACCACAGGAATACATCTGTTTATTAAGTGCCTACCATGCATGGCACCCGGGGCTGACCCTTAAACGCCATGGTATTCTTGGATCGTTTTGGTTTCTGTCAACCAGAACAGAATGAATCCTCAGACCCCACCATGGGTTTCCTTCCTAGCCCCTTGAGAAGACACATCAGAGTCTTCTGTGGAGCGCGTGATGTGTGGTGTCTGTCCCAGCCAGGCCCCAGCTGCACACGGTAAATGACTGCTCTGCACTTACGGTCAGAGGGTCCCAGTGGAGGCCTCCACAGCCACTCCCGCCCTGCTGGCACCCGGGCTCGCTCGGCCCCCCCCCCCCCCCCCCAACTCCTGCTGCAGGGCCAGCCTTTCTAGCTGCTACTGTTTTGTTCCTTCATCCCTGAGGGAATTTTTTGGGAACTCACTCCCCAGGACAGCTTATCCGGCCACATTGCTTTAGCTGCAACCACGTGCAGGAAGCTTCCAGATCTTTCACTTAGTTGTGCAGCGTTTCTTCTGTGGCCTGGGGTCCTAGCGCCTTTATTCTTTCCCTTTCCTCTGGGACCCGTGTGAGATTGATGTGCGTCCCCAACTGCTGGCGGCCAGTGTTTGCGCAGATCGTGTGCCGCGCAACTGCAGAGTTGCTGTTCACTTTACAGTCCGTGTGAGAATGACGCCCCCTAGAGTTGTGCAGGTCGTGACCTGCATACCGGTTCAGGTGTTGGGGGCAGGTGCAAGTCTGAAAAACGAATGTCCTTGAGCAACTCTGGCAAGGGAGAAAAAGGGAGAGGAGAGGGGCGTAAGAGAGGCTGGCAAAAGCAAGAACAGAAGCGGGGAAGGGAAGGGAAGTCTCGGTCGTGTACCAGTGGACCCTGCCGGCCCTGACTGGGCTTCTGCTTCTCACGTTAACCACACAGGGAGTGTCTGTGGTGTCACCAGCCAGTGTCCCTCCTCCTAACGGGGTCTTGAACTTGCACATGGATAACTCTGCCCCCACTCGGTGTGGCTTTAATCTGACCTCTGGGATGCCCTCCCTGTAACACTCTAGCACCATCCTGATTCCCGAAACTTAATATGTTGATAAGCAAGATCATCTTTCCTCTTGTATTGCAACTTGGACATAATCTTGCTGTCACTGTCTTTGACCTCCACGTTCACAATGTCCCTCAATTCTGTGGCTCTTTCTCCAGTGCAGACTCCAGCTTCTTGCTCTTCTTCCTGTTTCTACAGCTAGTCCTCTGGCCCAGGTTCTGACACTTCTTCACATGGTTAGCTTGGTTGATTTTCCTTCAGCTCCCGTTCTAAGTTTATTATTTTCCTACAGGGTGAGTTTGGGGAAGGGGCACTCTTTGCATGTTGGTTATGATTTTCTTACAAGGACATGCTCCCCATGTGTTCCCTCCCCTCTAGTCTTCCCTTGGATTTAGACACTTCATTCTAAGTAACCTGTTTGCTATCTTTACCTAGAATATCTGTGAACTTTCTGGTGTTATTATTTTGCTTGGCCTTGGAATGCCCCTCCTGCTTCTCTGCTCTTGCCCATGTTTTTCCTTTCCCCCCAAAACTCACTTCCTCCAGGAAACTTCCCTAACTAAGTCTAACTACCACCATCGCGTCGGAATCCACTCAGCCTCACAAAGCGAGTGTGTGCTCCTGGTGCCCAAGTCCGGCTTCCCTTGCTTATCCATTCAGTACAGCACTTCTCAAATGTCCAGCAGACTCCGTGAGAGCGTCCAGACCGGTGCCTCACGGAGTGGTGGGTGGAGGTGGGTGCAGGGGGAGTAAGACACCAACTAACTACAGGGAAGAATGAAAGACCTACAGAGAAAGAGAGTGCTGGTAGGAAGCAAGGAAGAGCATGACTCATTTTGGCTTGTGTGGGGGTCGATTTTGCGACAGAGGTCGAATTTGGACTGAGCCTTGAGGATGAAAAGAATTGTGAAAGCAGGGATGGAGGAGCACTCCAGACTCTGGGGAAAGGCATCCAGTGTGGATGCGTGAAGGTGCGTGGCTCCTTCAGAAGTGGCGTGAAAGGCCCATGTGACAGGAGGTAGGAGGGGGTGGGTAATGGGAGAGCAAGCTGGGAAGGAGGGCTGGGGTGGATTCGGAAGGCTTCCGGTGCTGTGTTGAGGAGTCTGGACCACGAGGGGTGGGTTTGTTGGCCTTGCGGGTGCTGCCATCAGCCTGTGCACTTCCCATCATCACGCTTCCTTAGGTCACTGTGTGTAGTTGTCTGTTCCGGGCCGAAATCCCTGCTCTGATTATGGCACCCATGTCTGGGACCGTACTGGTCTTGTTCACTGTGGTGTCCCTGTTAGTAATAGGGTGCCTGGCATACAGTCAGTGTGCAATAAAAGTGGGCTCTGAACACATGTACATATCCCTTTATCTGTGGGTACTGGGCAGCCATTGAAAGTTCACACAATGCGGCAATTGGTTTGAGGAGGCAAGTCCTCGCTAGTATGAAGCATGAATTAGAGAGTGGAAGGTATGAAGACTGTGGAGAGAGATTAAGATATTTTTCATTTGCCCTGGCTGTTGTGGGTCAGTGGACTGAGCGCCGGCCTGTGAACTGAAAGATCGCCAGTTCATCTCCCAGTCAGGGCACATGCTGGGGTTGTGGGCCAGGTCCCCAGTAGGGGGCGTGTGGGAGGCAACTGATTGATGTTTTCTCTCACACAGTGGTGTTTCTCTCCCTCTCTTTCTCCCTCCCTTCCCCCTCTCTAAAAGTAAATGAATAAAATCTTTTAAAAAAGATATTTTTAATGTGTCTTTTAAAAAGTATTTGCAAATCTACTGAAGTGGATTTTTTTTTATTTTTAATCCTTACCTGAGGACATGATAGTTGATTTTAGAGAGAGGGGAAGGAAGGAGGAGAGAGAGAGAAACCTCTATCTGTTGCTTCTCATATGTGCCCTGACCAGGAATTGAACCCGGACCTTTTGGTTTATGGGACACTTCTCCAATGGACTGAGCCACACCAGCCAGGGCTGAAGTAGTTTTTTAATGACAAAAGCATTCCATCTATATTTTAAAATCCCTGTGCCAGAAAAGACTATTACGTCTACTAGGCAGGCCTTACTGCTCTAATAAACAGACTGAAAGCACAGTGGTTCCGACAGTAGGGTGTCTTCCCCGACACTCCCAGGGGATGTTTCAGATGAAAAGCGTGGGTGGGACCCCCTGCCTCCCACAGTTGTTCTGACTCCCAGGCCGATGGCAGTTCCATTGTCTTCAGCCCGTGGTGTTTCTAAGGTCACTTTGGTTGTCACTGTCGCCTTTCCGGCCCCATAAAGGGTGAAAGAGCACGGAGGAGCACGTGCGGAGGCTTCATGGCCAAGCCTATAGGTGACACACATCATTTCTGCACACTTTCCATCCTACGGAATTCGGTCCATGCTACGCTAGCTGCAAGGGAAGCTGAGAAATGCAGAGAAACCCAGCAGCCAAGTGCTGGCAGCCATAGAAGATGAGACTGGCAGATCTGGAGGGCAGCTAGCAGTCTCTGAGTCAGTTCTAAAGGATGTAAGGCGGAAAACAAAGGGCCCACCCTCCCACTGCCCAAGCCCCACACTTATGTATAGTGTATGTGTGTCTGTCTACTGAGTATTTGTCTTGTTCTTTCTCGGATCTCCTGTACGGGGCTCTGCACCTAAAAGGCACAGAAAGAAAATAGCTATTACACAGGGCATGCAGATCGACTGCCAGGCTTTCACATATAATATCTTACTTAATCCTCACAACAAGGCTTGGAGGGAGGTACCGTTATTTTCTCCCTTTTACAGGTGAGGAAACTAATGCCCAGAACAGTTCAGAAACTTGCTCAGGGTCATCCCAGAACTCCATACTGCCTCTGCTAAGGAAAAGTTGGCTTGTGGTCGCTGTAACCTGATGCTGTGTATTACTTGAGGTTCATTTAGTTGAAAAAGCAAAAGTGGTTTGAAAGCAAAAGTGTGGTTAAAAATAAGAGGGCCTGGGGTGAGTGCAGTTCAGGCATGATTCCTGCAGCCTCTTGGCAGGTCACCACACCTTCTCGGAGAACAGGGACTGAAACGCAGCCTCCTCCAGAGACACTGAAGAAGCAGGAAGCCCGGCAGGAGGAGCCCCCCGCGAATTCTCCCAGCCTGACAGCCTTTGGAGTGCTGTGGCCTTCGGAGGTTCCCTGGCACTCATGTGAGCCTTGTTAGCAGAAGTGCTGTGTCTGCCAAGCTGATTAATGCCTGCCCTGGCTATAATTATTCTTATTAGCCTGCTGAATAGGAACCCTAGTTGTCAGTGCTCATTCCTTACCAGGCAGTTGGGCTGGTCGGCATTTATATGGCTATTTTGTTTTAGTGACGGGTGCTGAGCGAGTTTTAACCCGGGAGACCGTACGTGCATTTTCATCTTGGCACTGCGTCTGGCAGTTAAATAAGGTGTGTGCTTGTCTGTCAGTGTGCGGCTGCATCTCACTTTATCAAATGAAGTTGGGAGGGAGCTGTCAGGGCTGTTCACAGCCATTTGGTTTAATTGCATCGGTTTCTTAAAGGCAGGATAGCAAGGCCGTTGGACTCTCTGCTTTGGGAAAATAACTTGAACTGGCAAAAATTCTTCATAATTTATCTTCTGGAAAGGCCAAGTGCCGCAGTTGGCACAATCGGTGGCTCTTTAGATCTTGGGAGATTTTCCCCCCGCTGTGGTCTTCGCGAAGCAACAGAATGAGGCCCGGTCGTTAGGGCTGCCCTGGACCGGCGATGCGAGTTCCAGGCTGGAGCTAATGGCGCCGTGTACGCATTTGAGTTCTTCAAATGCTGATTTTGCCCATATTCCCTAAGTGTTCGTGCGAGATTATGGAGTCACTAAGCAGCCTGATTCAAGTCTAAGTGTGATGTGCTGGGACCTTAATTGCGCCCTGCCTCGCACCTTTACAGGCAGCTGGAATGTGAAAGCGTTTACATCACGCGGGGTGTTTCAGAGGAACGGAGAAACACTCTTCAGTGAGTGTCGCTCAGGCTGGGGTGCATCTGGCTCAGAACCGTGCTTAAGGGTTCGGGCACATTTCAGAACGCATGCTACCTTTGAATCCTAATAAGACAGAGGCAGTGTGCAGGCAGATGGGTTACCTCTCAGGCCTTAAAAGTGACACCAAGCCAAGAACATCCTGATAGCGGCCCTTCCTTTTTTTATTTAGAGCTGGACTGGTCCAGAACTTGCCAGCTTTTGCACCTTGGCAAGGGACCCACATGGGTTTCAGGTGGCTTGTATTTGTGTCATGCCACCCATGCCCTCAGCTCCCAGCCCCCAGAACCGACAGGTCAGCATCACCCCTAAGCCAGAAGCTGTGTTCACCCTGAGAGCCGTACAGACGGGATCACTTCCTGAGTGGGCTGTGATTTGACGGAGGGTGGCAGTTAGCTCCTCCACCTGGCAAACCGTGGCCCTTCAGCCCCCGCCTGGCCTTGACATGAGCTGTTGGAGGATGCACGTTGAGAAGGGCGGGGACGTGAAGAGGGGCGCATTTACTCATTCAGCAAACACTGAGAGAGCTCTTGCTAACCCAGGCCCAGCATTGCTCTGAGTGCTGGGGATTCTGCTGTGAAGAGGGCTGACTTAGATCTGCCCTCTAAGGGCAGGATTCACCAGACCTGTGGTTGGTGTTGCCAGAAAGTGTAGCCACCTGGGTGATTGAGGTGAGGGTCAAGGGCAAGTTCTTGGGAATGCCTGTTAGGGGACAGGAAATGGAAGGAAGGGTTGCCAGAAGGCACGGTCAGAGGATGGCAAGAGAACCAGGACTGCTCCATCAGAAGCCAAGCGAGATGGGTGGATTGGTCAAGTGCTGCTGAAAAACCACAGAGGTGAAGACAGAGCGTAGCCTTGGATCTGGCAGCCCTGAAGAGGCGGGAAGTGAGAAGTGGAGGGAGGACATGCTGTCTCAGGGCTCGCAGTCCTTGCAGCCCTAGGAGTGGCCACAGAGTCCCCAGACGTGCCAGTGAGACGTTGTTTATAAGTTCCCTTTTATTCTCTGCACAAATCGAACGTTTCCCTGTGTTCCAAAGGATGTCTGCCTCCATGCTGACTGGTGGAATTAACCTCCCAGACAGCTACTTTCAGGCCTTCAGCTGTTAATTGGAATTTCTAGCACAGGGACTTTGTGGCATTTCAATAGCACATGTTTCTCCCATCTTCATCAGCTAAGAAGATTTTGATAGTTTGTATTACAAATAAACCATTACATGTTGTGTATCTAAACTGTTTCTGCTCTTGAAAACCACTTACGCAGAGGAAGAACAGGACTCAGGCTCTGGAATCAGCCCTCTGTTTGAGTCCTGCCCTCTCTCAGAGGGACGGGATTCTTAACCTCTCTGCACCTGAGTTCCTTCATCTGTAAAATGGGGCTAATACCTCTCCTGCAGGTTTGTAGTGAAGATTAAAAAATAATACAGCATCCTGGCCTGGTAGCTCAATTGGTTAGAGCATCACGCTGATACGCCAAAATTGTGGGTTCAATTCCTGATCAGGGCAGGTACAAGAAGCAACCAATGAATGCATAAATAAATGGAACAACAAATTGATGTCTCTCTCTCTGTCCCCCACCCCCTCTCTAAAATCAATTAAAAATTATGTAGCCATAAAAATGCAAACATTAAACTCTATGTTTGTAAATCCCTAAAACGTCATTACTCACAGTTAGGGACCAGCAGTAGTGCCAGCAGCTGGGGGAACCTCAGGGCCCAGTTCAATCTGTTAACTCAGAATCGGCACTGTAAGCGGATCCCCAGTGGACTCCTAGTCTGGGAGAGTGCTTGACACACAGGTTGTTTGGTGGCCTGGGTGAACTCTGAGGCCACGGTGAGAGTCAGCGAGAGGAGTGTGGGGCGGGCTTCATGGGAATGTGGCAGGCGCTCCATTAGCCATCAGGATGGGTCAGCGTCAGTCTGGAGTGGAAGCGGTTAGCCTGGTTTCCTGAGTTTACCCTGTTTGGCAGCCCAGCATCACACGGCAAGATCTCTCCGTAGGCCATGAAGGGAAGATGAAGGATGCAGGAATCGGTAGGAGCTCCACCACAGGGACAGCTGGCCAAGGAGTCCACATGGGGCAGTAGATGAGTGAGGCTGGAAGGGCTGGTAAACGGCAGCAAGTTTGAGGGACGAGCGGAGGCGGTGGGGGTGAAAAAGCAGATTCAGAAGCACAAGAGTGTGGGTGGGCCTGGAGGGGAGGAGATGGGTGCTGAAAGAAGTAGCTGCTTCCAGGGTCTTGGAAGTGGACATTGGAGGGGTAGTAGGCTGGGCGGACAGTTGCCAAGATAACGTGTACCCAGAGTTTTCACCTCTCATGTAATTTCGGCCAGTTTATCTCGAATATACAACTGGGTTGGGTCTGAATGGATTAGGAGACAGTGGTGTGACTTTTTAGAAGCATTAGTCCCAGGTAGTGTTGGGGGGAAAGTGTGACTAAGGTAAGCTGTGGTCTGGGGACGGGTGTGCTGAGGGGGAACCAGTGTGAGGATTCTTTCCTAAAGAAACTCCTTCCTCCCTTTAGCACTTATGTTACCCTGTGCACTGCACTTCTCATGTATTTATTTCTTTGGTAGGTGCCATTGTCCCCACTTGGTAGATGTGGAGACCGAGTCACAGAGAGGTGAAGGGACCTGCCCACGGTCCTGCAGTCAGTGGCAGAGGGATTTAAACCCAGATGGCGGGGTCCAGCATCGGGGCTCATGACCACAGTGCCTTGTTCCACCTCTGCTCGTCTAGCTATTCAGAGTCAAACATATGTTTGAAAACACAGAAAGGAATTGATACAATTAGCCAAAATGTGAGAACATTTGTTTCCTTGTCTTCAAAAACACAAGACTTGGATTCTGGCCCTGGATCTTCTACTCACTAGTTCTGCGACCTTGGACAAGTTGTGGAATACCTTTTAGCCTCTGTAACGTCAGGGGCTGGGGCTAGCTGATCCCGAAGGTCCCCCCTTCCGTCTCCAGAACTCTTTGAGTCCACGCTGACCCCCGCTGTTGGCCATATGGGCTGCTTGGTCCAGCCCTGGCTCCCCGCTCATCTTCCCCAGCCTTCCTCTGGTCTGCAGCCTGTGCTCCTTATCTCTTACCTGCCTGGCACCTCTCCCCAACAGGGCGGCGGGGGCCTCGCAAGGCTCTGGGAATTGTTTGTCATTCTGTCACTGTGTCAGCCACTGCTTCCTCCTTCCAGTCCATTCCCTGTGCTGTGAAACTGGCATCTGTCTTTCCCCAGGTTCTCTAGGTTATGGGGGTGCCACTTTCAGAGAGAATTCTGGGAAAGGTCACAGAAATGATGGAACCATTAAGATGTTTCTACAAGAAACAGACGGTTTCTAAATCCTGATTTTTGTGGCAAGTTTTGTGGAGCATCTCAGCCATGAGTAAGCTGGGGTTGAGTAATCAAGGCTCAGCCCTCTGGAGCGTGAGTTGTGCTTCCTTCCACACGTAGCCCTCAGATCTGGGGAAGAGCCTGGCAGACGTACACCCCACAGGCTCTCCCTTTCCTGATACCCACCCTCCCACCCCCTAGACCACAGGGAGACAGCACAGACAGCTTCAGATGCAACCTGAAGGTAGGAGAGTTGAAATTCAGACGTCTCCCTCCAGTAGTCCTGATTGGATAAGACTGTGCTCCTAGGGTTTGGGGACTTCCTTCGTTTTCGTTCTCTTAGTCTGAACGGAGAAGTTTCAAAATGACGTTGGAGGCAATGCCAGCTGAAAGGATCCAACCCGGAAAACTGAAGTCCTGCTAGGAGCCTGTGTGTCTGACCTCAGCCTTCTTTGCACCCTGGTCACTTCGAGGTGTGGCCTCTCTGCTGACCCAGTCTTGGCTGTGGATGCTTTCTGGGCTCAGCTGGGAACCCTCTAGCAGTGAGTTCCCTGCTGCGTTTGAAGTGGCTTGCTGTGGCTTGCCATCCTGGAGGTGAAGGGGCTGCCAGTGCTTCCTAAATGCACTGCCCCTCTCTGTTCCTAGGACTAGAACCAAATATGAGCTGGACGGGTGTCTGTCCGACATTGTGCTGCTTTGCTTGTGCTGCAGAGATGAGTTAAAAAACAAAACAAAACAAAACAGCTTTGGCATAGCTATTCCTTTTCCCATTTTCTGAAGCCTGGCACGTCCAGTGTTTTCTTATTTATTAGAAGGCATTATAGTCTGTCATCTTGGAGCAATCCACGCAGTTTCAAGCGAAGACCTTGGAGCCCTGCGCGTGGTGGGCGGAGTCATGTTGCTCAAAGTCCAGACCGATGCCCAGCTATTACCCTGGGCTGCAGTACAAGACACTCCTACTTCTCCTTGAGGCCTTACTCTTATTTGTTTACTTTTGAAAAATTTATTTATTGATCTTTAGGAAGAGAGAGGGAGAGAAACATAGATTTGTTGTTCTGCTTGTACGTTCATTGCTGGTTCCCGTGTGTGCCCTGATTGGGGATCGGACCTGCGACTTTGGCGCCTCGGGCCGATGCTCTAACCCACTGAGTTTCCCGCCAGGGCTCGCGGTTTTGTTTCTCAGAACTTGCGCATCATTTGAGGAGTATTCGCCATGTCCCTGACACTGTGGGAGGCCACAGAGGAATTAGGAAACGGAACCCAACATGGAAGCTGAACCAGTCACGCTGAACAGCAGAGCGGATCGCGGGTGCTTCTGAAGCATCTGAGCGGATGAATTTTTAGATCGCTGTGCATATGGGACTGTCAGAGTCACGTGGGTAAACCGGAGGCTGGAGCTGTTGCTACGGAAAGCCTTCCTGGAGCAGGTGGGACTGGGAAGTGGTTTGAGCTGGGAGCAGGAAAAGCATTTCAGGTATGAAAGTGACCGGAGCCGTTTCTCAGGTCGGAGCAGGCCGGTGTGCGGGGGTGGGTGTCCCATGTGGGGATTAGCTGACCTGGGCTGCAGCAGTCGGGCCTCAGAGGCCATGGATGTTACACCCTCGGGGGAAGGCTAGCGGGGGAGGGAGCATGTGAGCAAAGCCACCCTGGAAGGGGCTGCCGGTGCCCACGGAGCAGCTGAGAGCCCACGCGCGCAGGGCTGCCGAGGTCTGCCGGGGCTGACAGGAAGCGCGCCTGCTAAATTAAGGTGATACGTCAGGCCATAATCCTATTTTTGGTTGTTTCTTACAAGGAAAATGGCTCCTAAAACAATTACTAATATTCCCCTTAGGTAGTTTATCAGAACATTTTGTCTAAGGACTATCACCTGGTAAGAGACACAGATGAATTTTAGAGGGGGAATGGGGACTTTTAGATGGTTTTCTATGGAAACAAGCTTTCTGCAATTATGCGGTCTATTCATCAGAGTCCCACTTTAATAACAATTTATCCCACAAACAAGTTTCCTCTGAAGCAACGGGATGAGTCCCAGAAAGCTTCATGCTGTGCCTGGCTCGCGAGTGACTGTTCCCACACCTCACGGTGTTAAGCTGCCCAGTTGCCTCTCAGGTACCGCAGCCCTGAACAGAGTCAGCGGGAGGGTTTGAGCCGTTCCTAAGGAAGCGGCAGGGAAGCCGCCAGCCTGCTGATCCGTCCAGAGTGGGGGCCCAAGGAAGGCATTCGGACCTCAGAGCAAAGAGCTGTGAAAACCGAGCACAGACAGAGACAACTCCTGATGACTCTTCAGGTTTTCCCGAGTAGCCCTCACCACGCAGTCGCAGAAACAATCGGAGGGTCCATGTCTGGGTTGTTCCTCTTTTGTTTGTATATTGTCTTAGAACGATTTCCATTTGGAACTCAGTCAAGCCTCACTTCCTGGGAGAGCAGGGGACACATTTTGACCCGGTGCTCCTGCCCGTAGCCCGGACCAGCCTGTGTCGGCTCTTCTGTTGTGGCTCTCAGCGAGCCACCTGTCCTCAGCGAGCCACCTGTCCTCAGCGAGCCACCTGTCTTCAGAGCACAGCCGTCATTGGTCTTTCTCACCCTCAAGGGCTGAGAAAGCAGGGCTGCATCTGTTTTTATCTCTGTGCCTAGGAAATCTAGTTTTTAAATGACTAAACTAACTTATTTTTTTAGAAAACACCTGTATAGCCCTGGCTGGTGTGGCTCAGTGCATTGAGCACCGGCCTGTGAACCAAAGGGTTGCTGGTTTGATTCCCAGTCAGGGCACATGCCCGGGTTGCTGACCAGGTCCCCAGTAGGGGGTGTGTGAGAGGCAAACACACATTGATGTTTCTCTGTCTCTTTCTCCTTCCCTTTCCCTGTCTAAAAATAAATAAATAAAATATTTAAAAGAAAGAAAACACCTGTATGTGTATCTCATATGTACATATATAACGTATGCAATATTTGACATCTACGAAATCCACATATAGTCTGTTTGTGGACCTTGAGTTATCCAGGGAGCAGAGGTCAATGATGTGTCCTCACTATCTGATATGTGTGTCTACCATCTTTTCTTAGTATTTCTCAAAGGGTTGCTTGTGACTTCATTGCCAAGGCCGAGATTTGTGGGGGTAGGTAGGAGAAAATGGAGTCTGCCATGAAAAGGGGGACAAGACGGTCTCCATTCTTTCTCAGCCTCTTCCTCGGCCGCTTGTGCGGAAGGGAAACGACTCATGACTGCTCTTCATTGTCTCTGCTGTCCCTCCACCCCTTCCTCCCTTTGTGCAGTCGACACAGCCCTCCCGTCCAAGACTGGCATCTGCTCCCCTGCTGGGCCTCACTGGTTGTCCACAGGGTGGAGGAGCAGACTCCTTCAGTGCCAGGGCATGCTATGGAGGCCTCGTGGCTGGGTTCGTCCAAACCTCAGTCCACCTGCTCGTCCTCACGGTTGTGGCAGCAGCTGCTGTGGCCGCGTCCAGGGGAGGGGCAGTGAGTGGTACTGCTGCCGGCCCCGGTGCCTCTTCTTACTGTCTACCTATTTCACGGCCACTGTTCACTTTCTGTGCCGTGCCAGACATTATTCCAGAGCTCTGGGCCCCCACGGACAGTCCCTCGACTGCTGTAGATGCCACTCTCGATGCGGAGGTGTGACATATACACAGGAAGAGAGGTGGCATTGCAGAAGTCTTCAAGGACTGTTAGAAAAAAACCCTGGAAGTTTAGAGAACAGGGAGTACATTCTGGGCTAGTTGAGGTGGAGGGGCTCTTGGAGAAGAGGCTGGACGACTAGCATAACCCTCTGTGCCTGTGTGTGTCACCACCTGGATCCCCTCTCCACCTGTGTATCCACTTTAGACTTTAGTGGCCTATCTGGGTTGGGAAGCTTTTGGAAGGACCCAAAGCACCCAGGTCATTGGTGCTCCAGCCCCGAAGAAGAGTGATAATAAGATAATGAAGCAGATGGGGCAAAATCTGGGGTTTGGAGGGTTGAGTTTGTGTCACTCCCTGCGTACCGAGAATGGGTCTCTGTCTGATGTGTGTTATTCTCACCGTGTGCTTGCTTGTTTCCTGTGATGAGCTGAGCAAAGAGCTTTTTTTGAGAAATCATCGATGAGGGGCTGTTTCTGATATAAACAAGATTAATTACTCCTGTTGCAACCCACCGAGATGGGGATCCGGAGATCAGTCCCGGCTCTGGAGTTCCAGTCTGCAGAAGCTCACGCAGTCGTGACATCACCAGACAGGTCGCTGGGTGGGAGCGTGATGATGAGCAGGGAGCCATCGGCCCCTCCACGGGGCTCACAGTCCAGCGAGGGCAGCAGCGGAACTTGGGGGCGTGGCAGCCAGGCCCAGCTGACCCTCAGCAGGCACATGGTGAACCGCACCTGGGGCTGGAGACCGAGCCTGGCAGAGGATCGGGAAAGGCTGCTGTGAGGAGGAGCCGTGTGAGCTCATTAGTCTTTTATTTTTTAAATTCTCACCCAAGGATATATTTATTGATCTTAGAGACAGAGGGAGGGGAAGAGAGAGAAACATCTATGTGAGAGAGAAGCATTGATTGGTTGCTTCTCATAAGCGCTTTGATTGGGGATTGAACCCACAACTTAGGTATGTGCCCTGACTGGGGATCGGCCCCACTAGCTTTTAGTGTACGGGATGATGGTCCAACCAAGTGAGCCACCTGGCCAGGAATGAGCTCATTAAGCCTTGATGATCAGTAGGTGTTTGTCTGGCAGAGACAGGTGGATTATTTGTTCCAGGCAAGGGAAGAGCTTAGGCAAAGAAACACACCTGTTTATAAGAGTGTGCTCTTCTTGCATAAAGAAAACTATTTTTCTTACGGCTGGAGTAGGGGGTGGAGTTGCAGGGTCCTCAGAGGGAAAGGGGGGACTGGAGAGAAAGTCCTAAGATTGTGAAGAGCCTTGAATGTCACCTGAAGGAACCTAAGCCTGATGTTCTAGGTGAACTTGTCTGTTTTTTCTGGTTCGGGCTTCCCTAGAGTGCTCTAAGTTCCTCATGCCCTTTATTTACTTGATATTTTTAAAGGTTTTCATTGTTAGAGGACACATCTCCTCCCTGCTTTTCTGCAAAGCTGCCACGCGGTCCCATCCTCCTCAATTCTGATGCTTGGCTGGGAGTTGGCTCATCAACTTACCTGATGACGCGGGTCTGCACACAGTAGGTGTGCAATAAAGAACTGCTGAGTGAAGGAATGACATCTCAGGTTGATGGAGTTAAAGTCTTTTTCTGTTCAAGCCAAACCACCACATTGCACTCCTTACGGAACCACAGTGGCGAAGCTGGGCATCGACCTGCACCCCTGGCAGCGGGTCTGTGAATGTCAAGGGTAGGCTTAAGGGGTTGGGGGGGGGTATGAGCAATGCAAAGGAAGCGGATATGAGAAACAGGAAAATCGGGGAGACCAAGGTAGGGAGTATAGGAGAATTTCAACAACAGTTATCTCAGGTGCATTTCCTGCAAGTTTAAACCCTCCATAAAGCCCCCATTCTCTTTAAAATAGAGGCTAAAAGAGAGGACCAGGTGTTCGCAGAGAAGTTGGCAGACTGTCTTGGCCAATTCGAACATGGGGAGGATTGCAAGTGGCTGAGTAGCGAGGAATGCTGGGCAGTGCTTGGGCCTCCAGCAGCTGTTAACGTTGTAGAATGCTCTAGAATAATCCTTGTAGATGGATCTTGCCTCAGACTTTTCTGTCTCTGATCCCTACACAGAGTTGTTTAAATCATCTCATGTTTATTGAGTTATTTGGGTTACTCATCAGTACAGAATATCTCGAAGTGTTTTTGCATCTTTTCGTTGTTCACGGGTCACCTGACTTCTCGGAACCTCAGTTTCCTTATTTAAACCTTTCGGGGTTGAGTAGTTATTCATGTGAGCAGGATTTGCAAACTGTAAAGCAGCGCTATAAATAAATATAAGGTGGGTTTTGTCAATTACTGAGCCTTGAAGAGCAAGGCTGTCTGTTCAATACTTGGCGTGCGGTGTCAGTTCGGGCTCCGTCAGGGAAGCAGAGCCACGCTGATTGTCGTGGAGTGGGCGTTTGTTAGAGGAATCGGACTTCACACAGTGGTGGGAGGAGCTGGGGAAACGAAGGCCTGACCGTGAGGGTCGGAGGATCCGGGAGAAGCCACCCGTCCGCCAGCCCTCCTGAGGCACCTGTCGGTCGGGGTGGACAAGTTAGAGCTGGTGGAGGAATCTGGGACCGAGGTGGGGTGGGACTGCTGCAAAGGGAAGGAGGCGAGCTCGGGAGCGGGTGGGAGGGTGATCGTCTCTCTTCACAGCTACCACTTCGCCAGCCGGGCATCTGGTGGTCTCAGGGCATGCTGGTCAGTGGGGTCAGCAGTTGGGAGAAAGAGCAGAAAGAGCAAGGACCAACTAGTGCCCACTAACACCTGTGCATCTGTCTCGCCACCGTTCACTGTGACAGCCCCCAGAGCGTGATGGATGCTGCTTTCTTTCCACTTCCCAAATCTCAGACGCACTTCGATTTTGTCCAGCGGTAACCCAGCGCTGCACAGGGAAGAGGATTCTGAGAAGTGGGCACATGCCAAACCCTACACTTTCATAATGTAGAGTTAAAGATTTTGTGTGGCTTGACCTCCCAGGGTCTCTCAAAGGCCAGCAGGCTGAAGGCGATGTTGTGGTTATAGGAACTAGATCTTCACTGCTTGGAAGTCCGGTTAGCTAATGATCCACTCTTAAGTGACTTGCACTTGTATGCCTCAGTTGCTGGTGGCATCTGATCTCCTGGCTTCCTTTCCTGTCTGTAGTGCCAGAGGTGACAGTTGTCTCAGCAGCAAAAGCTGAGAAAAGCCACATTGACCGTAAAGAGCCTGTCACTTTGGTGGGGGGGTGCAAAGTCTCCTGTCCCAAATTCTTGTTCGGCCTGGAAGACATCAGTACTTACTCCTCCTCGCCCGGTGTGAAGGCTGAAAGATTCCCAGATACGAATGACAGCCGACTAGAGCCAGGAACTATCATGTGACAGTTAAGTGAGAACAGGGTTCATCCCTCTGCTCCCCCCCGTGGTCTGTCAAGTCCCAGCTGCCCCTGTACTCATGCTTCTGCAGCCCGCCAGGGCTAGCAAGGACCTGGGGCTGCCTTCTGTGGTCATCTTGGGCCTGGGGAAAATAGCACACCTGGACCTGGTCATCCCTGAGGTCTGTCACCTTTTTGACTGTCGCCTCTGGTATTTCCCTCTGCAACCACACTCTCTTCCCTTTACGCCTTCCGGTTCCCTCGTGTCTGTTGAAGCTACTCTCCATCCTCACTGTGATGCCCTGATCTTTTTTTTTTACTCGCCTTTATTTTATTTTATTAAAAAAAGAATTGTTATTTTTAAATTACAGTTTATATTTAATGTTATTCCATAATAGTTTCAGGTGTGCAATATGGTGGTTAGGCAGTCAAATATTTTACAGTGTGTTCCCCCACATATTTCCAGCACCCACCGGGCACTCACATAGTTGTCACAGTATTGTTGACTGTGTTGGCTATGCTGTAACCTGCATCCCTGTTCTGTAGCTGCCAAGCTGTACTTCTCGATCCCTTCTCCTTGTCACCCAGCCGCCAGCCCCTCTCCCTCCTGCAACCATCAGGCTGTTAATGTCCTTGATCTTGAACATTCCTCTTCTCCAGTCCACTAGGCCACTCCCCTGGCTCTTATCCAGGGCAGACGCTGGTGGTCGGCAGTTCAGCAGTGAGCTTGTTAACATCCTTGGACCCCTGCCATATTTCTTTGCCAGTCTTCCTACCATGATTGAGTCTTCCTACCACAGTCTCTGAGCTCAAGCTGTGTCATCTTGCTGGGGGAAAAGTCTCAAAACCCGCTCACCTGCGTGTCCCACAAAGTCAGGGTGTCCGCGCTGCACCCGAGCCCTCCTGTGTGTCCAGACGGTCCTCGTTTCCTGTTGTGGTCATTGTAACTCCTGTTCTGCACCTTTCCCCAGAGTCTCCAGGACCCGAACCCCTCTGTGCTTCTTTACTGAGACAAGGGAGACCAAGTTAAGGCTTCTCAGGCCTTTTTGTCTCAAAACTTCTATGTTTTTACCCACCCTTCTCCTAAATTCTGGAAAAGGTAAGGCCTCTACCTTTGGCTCTTCTTCTCTGTTTGTGTACATTACTCTCTGCTTATGCGACCCCATGCAACCTGTGGTCATCATCAGCACATGGACTAATACCGTCCATGTGCTGATGATGACTCTCCAGCGAATGTCTTTGCTTGGATCTCCCCCTGCGCTCCAGACACAGGCATGTGCTGCTTCCCCCACCGCACCCCTCTCTCTAGTCTAACAGGCATCTCACTCTCAAAACAGTCAGAAGCAAACTCGAGCTTTGCCCAGCACAAATTCGCTTCCTCACCCCAGTGAATGGCTTCCCCATGCACCCGGGTGCTCCAGCCAGAGCCTGGATCATCCCGATTCTTCTCTCCCTCGCGCTCCGCATTCAGGTGGCATTCCGCCTTTTCATTTTATAATCGAGATATGTCTGGAATCCAGCCACTCCTGAGTCTCACCGCCACTACAGTCCGAGGCTGGCGTTCGTCATCTTTTACTCGGTCTACTGCAGCGTTCGCCACACCGGTGTCCTTGCTTGCTGATTGGCCCCGCCGTGGTTCATCTTGCCCCAGCAGCCAGGACGAACTGACCCAAGTAAAGCAGCCCCTGTCATCGTCTAGGTCGTGAGCTTTCCTGGTCCGCCAGAATCCAAGGCCCCGCGCCTCCTTTACTATAGTCCAGTCACACTGATATTTGTCTGTCCACTGGACATACCAAGCTCTCTGTCCGGAGCATTCTTGCCCCAGAGTCAACCCTTGCCTGCTTCTGTTCTGGTCCGAATTCAAACGTGACCTTGCCAGAGTGATCTTTCTCTTCACTGTGGTCTTTCCTGACCATACGGGCCAAAAGCAGCCCAAGCCCCCACCAGGTCACTGCATATTAGCATATTTTATCTTGAGAGCCTGTGTCAGACCTCTGGGTTTGTCCCCTCACTCTCCTTTCTAGAACACAAGCTTCCTGTGAGGGGGACTCTCACCTGCACGTCCCCAGTGCTTCGCAGGAACGGACTGGCTGACTCTCCAGGACAAACTTCCCGCTGGTGCCCTTCCTCTCCTCTTGTCTGCTTTGGGGTCTTTTTCATGGTGCTGCCCTCTCTTCCTTGCATTTTTGATGGTTCCTGGTCTCCTGGCTCTTTCTCTCCCAATTCTACGCCACATCACTGAAAAGGCACTTCTCTGAGTCACCAGGTCAGTCGCCTTTTCTCAGCACCATCCACCTTGACTTTCCTGCAGGGTTGACGCTGTTCACTTTCTCTTCGTGAAACGAGCGCTAGGAGTCCGCTCCAGCTATTGCGCAAGATGCAGGCCTGGGTCCTGCCTTAGGAGCTTGCAGTCTGCCGGGAGCAAGGGGAGGGTGTGTCTACAAGTAAACCAGCTGGTGTGCATGTGCAACCCTCCCTCCTCGAAACACTTGCATCCCTTGGCTGCTGGAATGGAAGACTTTTCTGGTGATCTCTCTGAGTGGCCAGTATTTCTTTTTCCTTTGCTATGTCTTTTTCTTCTGCCTGTGTCTTAAATATCACTATGTTTTTTGTCCCTTTCCCGCTTCTCTGGACTCTGTCCTTCTGCGACAGCATCAACCTCCACATCTTCACCTGTAGACAGATCTCCTCTTCACCCCCGTCCCTCCAGGCACACGGTTGCACATTTGAGGGTTCAGATATCTTCTGGGGGCTGCCCTTCCCACCACCTCATGGACCCTTCACCTTGGCTGACTCTCTCACACTGACTTTCTCCACTGTTTCCCTGCCAACTCTCAGCTGCCCTTTGACGGATCTGTCAGCTGCCCCTGCCAGCGTGCCTGTTGGGGCTGCTGCCTTCCTGCTCCCGGCATTGCCCTCAGCACGGCTCCTCTGTCCCCTTGTAGGTAAGGGACTCTGGACCAAGCTGCCCCATGTCTGCTGCCGCCTCCCTACCACTCCCCAGAGCCCCTTCCAAGGTCTTTGCTTCTGTTCTGCCTTTTAACTCCAGTCACCTTCCTCCTCAGTGTCCCCGTCCAGCCTCTCCCCCACCCCCACACCATTTTTCGGAGGCCCAGTTCAAATGTTGACAATGCTCCGACCTCTTCACTAGTCTTTTTGGATGGACACGCCCCTGCTGTTGAACTCTGCGGCACGTGCTAGTACCTCTCTTTGGTTATTTATGTCCTGACTCCTATTGCAGTTTTTATGTATACCCTCTGACCCTTAACACATCACACATGAAGTCCCCTGAAAGAAGATCCAGAGGCCGATTTACCTTTCTCCTCTGAGTGGGTGACACTGTATTTGTCTAGCGTATCAGTGAGGTCTTAGCTGAACCTCTCTGAAAAATGAGGAGGAGGCCTGCCGTAGTAGAACCCCTTGTGTTCAGATGGGATTTTGTAGCACAGCCACACGTGGCTTCATCACACACCCTCTGCTGGCTGTGACGTGTTCAGTGCACGCTGCTGCGTGTTCACCACGCGGGGGCTGTCTGGGTGAAAAGCCACACATTCCCTTCCTGCCGGGCCTCTCAGCCGCAGACATGAAGAGAAAGGTTTTGCATTTGTTGGTTCAGATATGCCAGTGAAGGCTCCGTAAAAGTTTACAAGTCTGACCTCTGTGTTCACTTCCAGCTTGCATGTGGACTGGGGACTTGACCTGTGTGTTCACTTCCAGCTCACATGTGGGCTGGGAACTCCCTGTGGCAATCCACAGGTCTCCAGTCTCTCTTAAAGGCACCTTGTCAGGTCTCAGGAAGGGGGACTTCAGTGCGTATCCTTTTGTAAAGCAAACCAAAACACTGTATTTTAGTGTGTGTCTTGTTTCGTTATTTCAGCTCTACTTGTGCCCTGGATTCAAAACTGCTGATACTTCTAGATGGCTCCGATTGGAAAGTCAGGCTGTTTGCTTCTAGGCAGCTCAGTGAGATGATAAAATTTGAGCAGTAATAAAAACAATCGCAAAAATCCTTTGCTGTACTCTGCTGGTCTTGATTTAGAATAATGCCAGTGATGACCCAAGAAGTAAAATCTGTTTCCCTCAGATATCAGGGCAGGAGAGGGTAGAGAAATTCAGTTTAGTCTATTTTTAAAATATTGTATTTATTTTTAGAGGGGAAGGGATGGTTTAGAAAGAGAGGGAGAGAAACATCAATGTGTGATTGCCTGTCATGTGCCCCCCACTGGGGACTTAGCCCACAACCCAGGCATGTGCCCTGACTGAGAGTTGAACCCACGACCCTTTGGTTCTTAGGCTAGTGCGCAATCCACTGAGCTGCACCAGCCAGGGCTAGTTTAGTCTGTATTAGCTGGTCTTTCTTGATGAGTCCTCACGGTTGCCGATCTTGCCCATTGAACTAAACATGCAGGGATAGATTACCTTGAAAGACCGGGCCTGACTTTTCCTGCCCACGCCCATCCATTCTGCATGACAGAGAAAGGTGAAGGCATTTAATTATTTTCTTGAGTGTTTCAGAGGTGGGCCACTGTTAATCTGGAAACAGTGCCCTCATGATTACTAATTGCCCATGCTGCTGTGATTACTAATTACTCAAGCTGCTGATAAGTCAGAGCAATGGGCTCCCAAAAGCCCTTCCTACAGGATTTTGCAAGTTACCTTCATCTTTTTTGAATTTGAAAGTGCGAGATGTTAGAGTTGCTATCACTTAAAATAACAGAGGTAGTATGTCAGAAAAAGTGTTGAAGAACCTGGGAGATATTTTTAACAATCCCATTTCTCTGTTTCTCTCATCTGTCTGCTTCATCTTGAGAATATGTATTGCTTCTATTAGTGAAGCATGTCTTTTACTTCCCCGCCTATCTGGTTGACATTGCCCTTGGAGAATCTGAAGTATTTTATTGGGAATTTCAAGCTTTCTCCCTCCTACTCAGAACAAAGACAAAATCGATGGGAGGTGGGAATATCAACAGTACAGCTGGAGGCTAACCAGCCCAGCCGGCCTTGCTGGGTGGAGATGGCCAGGTGGAGGCTGCCGGGTGGAGGCTGCCCGGTGGAGGCTGCGGGGTGGAGAGGGTGGAGACGGCCTGGTGGAGACGACCAGGTGGAGACTGCCCGGTGGAGACTGCCTGGTGGAGGCTGCCGGGTGGAGGCTGCCTGGTGGAGGCTGTGGGTGGAGATGGGTGGGTGGAGACAGCCAGGTGGAGGCTGCCTGGTGGAGGCTGTGGGGTGGAGACGGCCAGATAAACCCGGGTTTGAGGCCCTCCCCCAGGAGCTGTTAGGACCCGTCAGCAAGTTCATTGACTTCTCTAGTACCGGTTTCCTCGGCTTCAGTCCTCTGTCTCCTCAGCTCTGTGATAGGATGGTAGTGTCCACCTTATGGTTCTGTTCTGGGAGTGATTGAGGTGATTTATGAACAGTTTCTACCTCAGTGCATGGCATATAAGGTAGTTGCAGTATATTATTAGTTTAGTCTTAATTGGTGAGAGATACTCAGTGATGAATCCAAGTGAACTCATGACAAGATAAAATACTTCAGAACTGCTTATATGATCTGAGCTGAAATTATGGAGTCTTGGATTAATCAATTATTTTTTTATTATTCCCCTCTGCCCTCCATTGGTTTATTTGTTGTCCATTCTTTTGTGGTTATTCTAGAGATTAGACCACACATTGTGGACTTTCAGTGTCTACTGGTGCCCCTCTTACCACTGCAGGATAATGCAAAGTCCCCAAACAATTAAGCCCTATTTACTCCCCTCTTTCTCTCACTTTTTGTGCTGTTGATGTCCTACATTTTAATTATGCCTATATTTTAAATTCCAGCAGACATCGCTGATATTGTAGTAGAGTGTCAGTGTTCAGCAGACTAACCCCCGTAGTTACCCTTTCTTTTGCTCCCGATGCCTGCCTGCCTTTCTGTGGTTCCGTCTGGTGTCAGTTTCTTTCCAGTTGAAGAACCCCCTTTAATATTTATCTTCATTATTTCTGTAGTATTTCTTTTCATTGTTGAAAGTTGGTTGAAAGCATATTTATTTTACCTTTTTTCCCCCCCAAGGATTCTTTTCAGTGTACAGTTTCAGGTCGGCTGTTTCCTATCATTGTTTTAAAGATGCCGTTCCATTGTCTTATGAACTTCTTTTCTGTTGAAAGTCCGTGGTCGGCGTTCCGCCGCTTCCTTCTCGGCCTGCAGCGGTTCTGCTGTGAGGTGCCTGGGTGTGGTTTTCTCTGTGTTTATACTGTTTAGGATGCATAGCGCTCCTCAAATCTTGGACATGCTGTCTATTGTTGGTTTAAGAAATCCCTTAGCCATTATGTCTTCAAAAATTAACTCTGCCTAAGTCCACCACAGTCTTCCTCCTCCTGGGACTCTGTAATGCGTGTTTGAGCTCTTTTACTATCTCTCGTGTCTTTTAAGTTCTTTTCAGTATTTTTCATCCTTTTTTACACACTGGGCTTCAGTTTGGATAAGTTATACTGTCTTCCTTTCTGATGCACTTAATCTGCTATCAAATCCATTTATTGAGCTCTTAATTTCAGATATTGTATCTTTTTAGTTTTAGAATTTCAGTTCGATTATTCCAATAGATTTTAGGTAAGAGGTGAAATCCCATTGCCCATTTCTTTAGTAACTAGTTGCGGTTGGAGTCCGTGTGTGACAGCGCCAGTGTCCGGATCGCTGTGGATCTGTTTGTGTTGTCTGGTTTTTTCTCTGGTTTTCAGTCCCTCGGTGCCGTCATTTGGAATGTCTGGTAAGTTATGACTGAACACTGAAAAATCATGGAGGCTCCATAAGCTATTTTCTTCTTCCTCAGATCTACTTTTTTAGTTTTGCTGGCAGGAGAGTAAGAGAGGTGAGACCATAATCCAATGAGGCATTGAGATGCTTTGAGACTGGATGCTTTCAGTATTGACGACAGCTAGTTGTCTTTGAACTTTGCTCTTACTCCAAGGGCATAGCCCTGGCAGGGTTGTAATGGAAAATCTGGGGATTTTACTATATACGGCCTACCTTCCTTGGTGAACTTTACTGTATATAATCTGCCTTCCTCTGTGTCCTCAGTGCTGTGAGATGGTGGAAAACTTTACTTAACCTTTTAACCTCCATGTAGTTACTTCGTACTTAGTTTCTCAGCCACTCACAGCCCCCCTGCCCAACACACCCAAGCAGCCTTCATGTCTCCTTGACGGGAAAAGCAACGTGGTATGTCAGGTACTACTCTGCTGCTGCCTTCTCTCCTAGGGTCTTGGCTCTTCAAATTATGACTTTCTAATGGACTTGAACTTTAGTCGCTGTCTTCCTGGCCGGGAGCTCTGAGCCACTCACTTTACTCAGTCTCTGCTCTGCACCTGCTAAAGTCAGCAAATGCCCCGGGAGAAAGGGCAGTGGGCGTTGCCAGGTCCACCCCGGGATCTCTCTGGGATCTCGGCCCCTGGATCCTGGATTGCTCGGTGGTGTGTTCAGCGCTCTGTCTCTTGTCATCTGTCCATCTTTTGTGGCTGTTCTCTGGGCAGGACTTGATCTGACATGGGCTGCTCTGTCATGGCAGAAAGTGACAATCCCTGGAAGGGGCAATCTCAGTTCTTGGTCTTTTGAAATTTATACCCTACTTACCCCCTCCTCCCAAAAAAAGTATTTGAGGTAATTTATAGTGAAATACACATATACATGCAATAAAAACCTCAAAATAAGGGTAAAAAAATCAAAAGCACAAGAATGGCAGAGAAGGCAGAGGAAGGCATGGAGACAGGCAGGGCATTTAAAGGAAACTTAAACTGTGGTGTTTTCTGTGGCTGACTGTGACATTTAGTGCAGGGCTTCCTTGATGCTAAGGTGCAAAAGGATGTGTGTATGTGGGGGAAAACAGGACTTGGCAGTTGGGATAGAGAAAAGATGAGATTAGCAGTAGCACGTGTATTCGGTGTTTTGGTTTTGTTTTGTTTTGGCTTTTGGCTGTTTTGGTTTTGTGTTTGCAGACTTAGACAAAAACTGTTTCAACCGAAGTTTTGGAGGCAACAGAGGGTTCTGAGAGGGTCCGGTCTGATCAGGACGTTACACGCGCTGGGCCGCTTCGTGACTGGGATCGCTGACAGTCTGGCATCAACGCCTTAATACCACTGCACAGTCGGATATGAAAGTGCCCATTTTGCCTGGGCCGGGTAGCTCAGTTGGTTAGAGCGTCGTCCAGCTGTGTCAAGGTGTGGGTTCAACCCCAAAGGGCACATACAAGATTCGACCAATGAATGCATGAATAAGTGGAACAAATTGACATTTCCCTCTCTCCTCCTCTCTCCTCCTCTCTCCTTTCTTTTCTCTCTGAAATCAATAAAAATTTTTAATGCCCTTGTTTTGTCAGAGTATCGAAGGTAGTCTGGTGCTCTGGTACTCTGTTTTAAGTGGTAAGAGATGCTTATATATTTCTTGTCCTTTGGTCCATCAACAGATATTTTTTATGGTACTTAATTCTAAGGGAATTTTATCGTATGGATTTTTGTGTCATTGACACAAATGCTTTTCATATGGCGGTTCCTCATATTGACACTTGAAAACAAATTAAACCATAATTTTAAATCCATATCAGTAAAGACTCTTCATTTGAAATGCTGGTGGAGTTTAGAAAACCAGAGAAAATTTTTATTTTATTTTTCCCCCTCAGTTATCAACTGTTACAAGAGATTTTGACAAAAATTGGCAATGTGTGGCTATGCAGATATGTTTTCGGTTTGAAAAGAGCCATATGCTTTATTTTTTACCATTTATATTTATTTTAAAATATTATTAGCTGTTATTTAACACTATCACAGGCACTCTGTGCTAAACACCAGACTGCCTGTAGTAAGTTGAAGTCCTACTACCGAAATGTGAAATCTTGATTTGCTTGACTGAGGGGACAGCTCAGTTCTGCATGCAAGACACAGCTTGGGTTGATATCTTTTCAGATTAGAAGCTGATCTTTCAGGCATCTGTTCCTGTCTGCTTTGCTCTTCCCAGCGGCACTGTGACACAGCCAGTTGGAGGCTGGAACGTGGCGGCAGGAGCGCCTCAGTGACTGGGGGAGAGGGGCAGGCTTTACAGAGGAGGCAGTGCTGGGGCTGCTTCTTGCATGAGACTGAGAGACGGCGGGGAGGGCATTCCAGCCACAGTAGGCACAGAAGCAGAGGCCATGGGCCATGAGAGAGCATGGCGTTTATAGAAAAGGAAGGGTCCTGGCTTCTCCACAGTTCCCATCACACGTGGCTCCCTGTGACCCCCGCACAGGGGCCTGGGCTGGGGGCTCCCCAGCACAGACCTCCAGAATGAGATCTGTGCCTCCTTCTCATCCTTGGGCTCGGAAGCCTCGAACTGCCCTCCACCACTTTGGCCATCACCGTGTCTCCTCTGGGGTCTTTGGGGTCATCATTTGTTTTCGTGGAGTGTGAGCATTACGAGGTGAAGGAGAGGTCGGAGAAGAAGAAGGAGTTGTAGCCATGGGCCAGCCACGCATGATCTGGTGTGTGTTTTATCCAGTGGCGCAGCCAGGAAATGTTTATTGAACAACTACCATGTACCAGGCTCTGTGTGTGTGTTGTGTGTACATGAACAAAACAGCTCAAAAAATCACCGCTCATATGGAACTTACAATCTAGTGGGAAGAGACAGACAGTAAATAGTAGTGAAAACATACAAATGTACATACAGTGTGTTAGTGGTAAGCGAGAAGAAGAAACTGGGCAGGACTGAGAATGGGTGGGGTGACTATAACGGGGTTAGGAAAGGCCTCACTATGAAGGTGACGTTGGAAGAAAGATCTGAAGCCAGTGAAGGAGCCGGGGTGAGTGCGAGGGCTCCGGATGGACCGGACGGAGGAGCTGTGCAGATGCTCTGAGGTTGTAGCAGGCCTGGCTTGTTCTAGAAACCATAGGAAGAAAGCATAGGTGACATATGGTGAACGGAGCCAGAGGGAGAGGAGAGGGAGGCTTGAGGAAGGCCAGGTGTTGTGAGTGAGGTCTTGATGGCCTCTCAGAGGACTTCAGACTTTTGTCTGAGTGAGGTGGGGAACGGCTGGAGAGTATTGAGCAGAATAATGATGTCATACAGCTTAAGCTATGAAAAGATCAATTTTTAAGACCAGAAGTCAAGAGTAGAAACCAGGAGGCCAGTTGCGGGGGTTGTTGCTGTAATTCAAGTGGAAGAGATGGTGGCTTGAAGCAAGGTGATCACAGTGGGGGCCTCTGGAGGACAGACTGTGTCCTGTGGGGGTAAGGAGCCACGGAGGACTTTGGGCCAGGAAACGAACAGGAGGTGTGTGTTAAAAAGACAATATTGGCGATCCTGTGGGAGCAGGATTGGAGGGACAAGGAGCTGGATCAGTTTCCGGAGCTCTAATCACAAGAATAAAGATAGAGGCCCTAGCTGGGGCCCTTGTGGGCAATTGTCAACCCTGGTCGACCACTTATTTTCTTTTTAAGGTTTTATTTATTTATTTTTAGAGAGAGGGGAAGAGAGGGAGAAAGAGAGGGAGGGAAGCATCACTGTGTGAGAGAAATGTCATTCTGTTGCTTCCTGTACGCGCCCCAGCTGGGACCAAATCCGCAGCTCAGACATGTGCCCTGACAGGGTGTTGAACCGGTAACTTTCCACTTTGGGGGACGATGCCCAACCAACCAAGCCACTCCAGCCAGGACAACCCTGGCCCACTCCTTATGTGGGATAGGAATGGACAAGATTTGTGCATTTGGAATCCCCTGTGCAAACCTGGTCAAGGAAACAAAGTCAGCGACTGTGACCCAGTTTACCTAGAGGCGGCCAGCAAAGCCCACAGCCACCCAGACTCACCACACACTGGGCACGGTCGCGGGCACTCTGTAGCTCCGTCCTCACGGGGAGCACGGTGACTGTCGTCTCAGTTTCTCAGGGGGGGAAACTTGGGCACAAGGCACAAGAAAGATAGGCTCGAGGCTCTGCTGCCTCTTAAAGATTGTCACTCTGGCAGTTCCTTCTGAGAGGTTTCTTAGGGAGATTCAGGATCATCTGGTCATCTCTGACATTGCATGGAAAAGAGATCTTCTCTTCCCTTTGTGAACTTTGTGGTGGTGATGTCTTCGCTGCTGGGTAGATATGGGTTCAACGCTGTGACTTACCAGTGACAGAAATTAGGTTAAGGAACATAAGTGAGGGTGAAAGGAACTGCAAGAAACAGAAATGTCCAGAGGAAGAGGTGTGTGTGTGTGTGTGTGTGTGTGTGTGCGTGCACATGTGCGTGCCTGTGTGGGTATGGGGAAAGTGCAATGATTTAGAAGATGTGGCTACGTCCAGTGACGCAGTCGACATCATCAGGTCACTAGGCACATGCTGTCTCCTCACTGGTTGCTGGCTGGGGTCTCTCCTACGGTAGGTGGCACTCCACCTGGTCAGGAGGGCCACCCACCTGCAGCTTCAGCTCAGGTCATCTTTGTAGGACCCTGTTCCTGGAGGAGGTGACAGTGTCTGCCTGAGGAGCTTCAACAAAGAGGAGGCAGGAGAATTCTGATTCACCTGGCCTCAGCTCCGTTGTCCTTCCTGGGGGCTGGGGGCACAGGGTCAGCCCCATCTGAGGGGTACGTAAGGCATGCCGGGAAGCAGCCATGGAGAAGCATTTGCAGGAAGTTCCAGGTGCAAGGTCACAGCCATCACCGTCTAGGCACACCCGTCACCGTCTAGGCACACCCTTAGGAGGAAGGGAGCAGTGTGCTCCAGCCTTCTCCAGGGTTGGCAGCACTAATCTGCATGGGAAGCAATGTGACCCATGAGTTGCCAGCACCGGTCACTTTATTTTTAGGGAGCCCCCCAGCTCAGAGGGCCCACTAACCTCATTGCTCTTTCTCAGATGTGAATGTTTCCTTTTTTCCATCTCAAAGTAAATGATAAGGGGTGGAAAAAAACAAGAGATGACTTTAAAAAGGAATTTCTCAACTTTTTTTGTTTACCTTGACACAAGTTAAGATAAAAGGTGACTTCATACTGTGGGATACACACGCCTTTGTTTACCTAACAAAACTTAATGAAACATGAGTTACTTCTTATTAGTGTAATAGACTCTAATATTTTCTGTTCTGTTTAATTTCATTAAAACACACACGCGTGCTGATCACAGCCATTATAAATTCCTTTTATAGCCCACTGAACAGTGGCAGCTGGAGTTTGGAAAACACAAATTGAACCATTGAAAAACAAGCAAGAATTGTGTATCAGATTTGCTAGGGCAGCTGTAATAAAGCCACACAACCTGGGTGGCCGGAACCACAGAAGTTTATTGTTCTGGAGACGAGTGGTCAGGGTGTTGTCAGGCTGGGTTCCTCTTGGGGGCTGTGAGTGAGAATCTGCTCCATGCCTGTCCCCAGGCTGCTGGGGGCTGGCCGGCAATCTTTGGTGCTCCTTGACTTGCGGATGTATCCCCTTCTCTCCGCCTTTATCTTCGCACGTGTCTCTGTGTATACATGGCTTTGTCCAAATTTCCCCTTTTTAAGGGCACCAGTCATTAAATTAGGGGCCCACTCAACTCCAGTAGGACCTCGTCACGACAACGAATTACGTCTGCAGTGACCCTGTTTTGAAATAAGGTCACCTTCTGAGGTACTGGGAGCGAGGACTTCAACATAGAAATTTCAGGAGGAAAGGGGACATAATTCAACCCATAACAAATGATAAAAATACAAAATTGGAAATAAATAATGGAAGTTCTTATTATGTGGCAGACTCTCAGATACATATTTAATTTCATGAGCTCATTGAATCCTTCTTGCCCCATTTAATAGTTGGAAGGCAAGGCTGAGAGGTCTCTCAGATTTGAACTTGGGCCTCCTCGATTTCAGAGCCCATGCTTTTTCCTGTGTACCTTATTCATAGGCCATCAAGAAGGAGCCACGCAAGTTCAAGTTCACTTGGTCTGGGTTGCAGTGCCAAACACAGGTGGTAGACACGCGATGGAATTGTGCCAGAGTCCATTGCAATGAAGATGTCTTCAGGGTCACGCAGGAATGCCAGCGAACTCTTGGCTTTGCGCACGGTCTTGTCCCCCGTGAGTGGCTGCGTTCCTAACAACGCCCAGCCCAGCAACCAGCCGGACCACACACTCTCTCCCTTTGTGTTTTCCTATCCTTGCTCTGAATTTTGATCAGGGTGAAGAGTAGGGAGAAGGAAATGAGCCAGAAAATAGAAAATTAATACTTGGTAGAGTCATCATATTTTAAAATTTGTAGACAATGTGGGATAATCGGAGTTAAATCATGTTATCAGCAGGCTGCTGTAGGATTTCAAAGTTGGCATCCATCAATGTAAATCAGGTCCCAGGAGCCCCCGGGAGTGGTGGTCTCCAGGGATGAGGGCTGGTGTGGAGTGGGCAGAAGTGTAAATACTTGATTAGCTGTGTCCCTTTCTTTCCCACAATAGCTGAACTGCTTCTACATCACATAGACTGGCAATGGTATGTCAAACAGTAATGGGAGGGAAGAAACTATTCGGGTTTATGGTTAGCCTACTTGAAATACTTACCTTCCTCCCTGTCAATCCTAGGAAACAGTCGAGTGAGAGGTGCTCATTTCAGGGGTGTCCTCCTGGCTCATGGGTCTGGAGATGACCTGCTTCTGCACAGACACAGGGGGGACACCATCTCCCCCAGCTGTTCAGATGTCGCATTTCCGCCACACGCCTGCACACGGGAGCACCCACGGGTTCGCTGCGTTTACACGGGGAACATTTGGCCTGATTCAAGAGCCACCTTTCATCTCTTGTCATTGCAGCTCTTTGTCAAGGGCGTGTGGTGAGAGTGCCCGCCGGGAGCTTGGTGCGGGTGGTGGGCACCGAGCTGGTCATCCCCTGCAACGTCAGCGACTACGACGGCCCCAGCGAGCAAAACTTTGACTGGAGCTTCTCGTCTTCGGGGAGCAGCTATGTGGAGCTGGCCAGCACCTGGGAAGTGGGCTTCCCAGCCCAGCTGTACCGGGAGCGCCTTCAGCGGGGTGAGATCCTCTTGAGGCGGACTGCCAACGACGCCGTGGAGCTCCACATAAAGAACGTCCAGGCCTCGGACCAAGGCCACTACAAGTGTTCGACCCCCAGCACGGACGCCACTGTCCAGGGCAACTATGAGGATACAGTGCAGGTGAAAGGTACATCCTCATGGGGCGGGTGGGTTGCCATGCCAGGGGCCAGACTTTCTTGTGCCACTTGACTGTGGGTGACTTTGTCAGGAAACTTGACACTTGCTGAGATCTCACTTCCCCTTCTAATGGAGTAACAGCGTCTTACCTGATGATAGGCAGAGGGTGGGCCAGGCGGTCTCCAAGGGTCTTTTCTCTGCACCACGGTCCCGAGTCATCCCCCAGCTGGTGAGCTGGAGGCAGCAGGGTGTGGTGGTGGGGAGCCCAGCTCAAGGGGGCAGGTGGCCTGCACTCAGTGAGTGTCGTTCCTGGCTCCCACTGGTCAGCTGTGTGGCCGTGGGCATGTGGCATCAGCTTCCACCGCTATAACAGTGACTTTCTCGAAGCCGGTAAGGACAAGAGAGAAAGCCTCAGAATGGTGCCAAAGTCAGCGTTCAGTGAAGGTCATGATGATAACGTTCGGCTCTGTGGGAATAACACACACTTCGAGCTCACGTCCTTCTGTGTGCCCTTCATCACCGAAGTACCTGTTAGAGCGATGTGGTCCCTGCCAGCTTGTGATGGGATGCCATGGGCTCATCGGCCTGGCTGTGCAAGTCAGCACACCTTGGAGAGTGGCACAGTTTTGGTTTTGGTTTTCTCCCACTTTCCAAGTCCTGTCAGATTTACTCACACATTCAGTTCTCTGAATTCAGCGAAGAAGATAGGGCAGGATATTTCCTTAATTTACACATGAGAAAATGGGAGAGTAGAGGTTAATTACTTTCTTAAAACCACATAGCTAATTTAGTAAATGAGCAAGAACAAACCATTTTAATTTGGGGCTAGCCCAATAGAAACATTATTATTGTTATTTTTTTATAATTAGTTATGTACCCTGCCTTGTTCCCCAAAGAATGGATGTCAGAGCAGTGTATTTAATAATCCAGAACGTGGAAGATGCACAAGGTGACATAAAAGTGGGGTTGATTCCCGTGCAGCACCTGCCGCATCTCAGATGCTGTTCCTCATCTGACTCGGGGGGCACATGCCAGTCCTGTCCATTTATGTAGATATGAAAACATCAAGTCTGCCTCTTCCATTACCTCTTCTTATTCCTACAGAACATCCTCAATGTGTTTCTTAGGAGAAAAGGTTCCGTAAGACATTCTTGCACTGCAGTCACCTAGCGCGTTGCTTTTATAATCAGCACACACGGGCGACACCTCCGCTAGGTCAGGTGCCCCTCATTTCCCCTCGTGACAAAGAGCAGGCGGCCCAGGTGGGGGGAGCCTCTGGCGGCCGCCACACGTGGCCCAGAACCTGTCTGGCCCTCAGCCTCGTGGGTGCTGAAACTGGTTATCTGTGCCCTAAGGGGTGACTGGCCCCGGGGACTGAGTCATGCTGGCTGGGATCGCAGGTGACACAGATACTAGAAGGTCATTGTATTCACTTTGTAGTAGAGAGGGGTCTTTCTAGATGTGTAAGTTTTTTCCCCATTTTCCTGAGTAGTCCCTTTTCAAAGAGACCAGAGTGGCTTCTGAGTGGGGGATGGTGGGAAGAATCAGAGAGGTGGTGAATCAGCAGCTCCAGCATTCTCTTAGCCGGCTCAGGAGAAAGCCTGAGCGACCGTTCCGCCCCTGGGAAGACGCCCCCTCTCTGGCTACCTGCCTACCATTTCCCTTCCAAAATACCACTCACAGCCCCGCTAGTGTAGCTCAGCGGCGTGAGGGTTGAACTCCAAAGCAAAAGGTCATCAGTTCAATTTCCAGTCAGGGCACATGCCTGGGTTGCAGGCCAGGTCCCCAGTTGGGGGCATGACAGAGGCAAACACACATGGATGTTTCTCTCCCTTTATTCCTCCCTCCTTTTCTCTCCCTCTCTAAAAATAAATAAATAAAATCTTTAAAAAAATTAGCACTCCCCAAAGTTCCTTGATCTCTGGCCCTTCTTTTTCTAGAATCTTTTTCTAGATTCTGTAGAAGAGCCCAGCCCTTCCCCAGATGGCCGGGAGAGAACAGAGGGCTGAGGCTCCCACTTCCCCTGATGGGTTCTCGCCGCTGCTCACTCTAGCCGGTCTAGGCGGTTCCCAGGCTGCCAGGCACAGGCAGTGCGAGCCGAGTTTCTCTCTGCGGATCGCACTGCGTTAACTCCCGGAAGGTCCTCCAGGCCCCCCGCTCTCGCCGTGGGTACTGACGGAGGGGAGCCCGACAGCCAGAGCTGGGGGTTGTGTCGTGTTTGCTGAGTAGCAGCACCGTCCCGAGCACTTCCCCGTGTAACTCGTTGAACTCTGTCAGCTCCCTGAGACAGGTCCACTTGTGACCCCTTTTCGGACATAAGGAAACTGAGGCACAGTGGGGAAAGGGTGGCTTCAGGGCGGCAGATGCAGAGCCCCAAGGCCCAACTTCCCAAAGGGAGTTTTCACCCCAGTTCTACCAGGGGATCTCATTAGGCCCTCTTTTTTTTTTTTTATTTTTTAGTTTTCAAGTCAGAAAGTCAATTGAGATTATAGATGAATGGAAATGGGAAAAAGTACCCATCTGGGCATGAGAACAGAGGGGGGGAGGAGGAAGTTGTCCTCGGTCACAGCCTGGCCCGTGGCTCAGGGCCAGAAAGGGCACTGGTGCTTGCTGGGGTCAGGGTTTGGGTGCTGTGCTGAGGGTCTGTCTCCCCTGCAGTGTTGTCCGACGCCCTGCACGTGGCCGCCAGCCCGCCGTCCTACCCGGGCCAGGGCCTGAGTCTGCGCCTGGGCGAGCCCTTTGAGCTGCGCTGCTCGGCCGCCACTGCGTCCCCGCTGCACACCCACCTGGCGCTGCTGTGGGAGCTGCAGCACGGCCCCACCTGGCAGAGCGTCCTCGGCCTGACCCACGAGGGCCGGCTGCGCCCAGGCCCCGGCTACGAGCAGCGCTACCACGGCGGAGACGTGCGCCTGGACACCGTGGGCAGCGATGGCTACCGCCTCTCTGTGTCCCGGGCCCTGGCCACTGACCAGGGCACCTATAGGTGCGTCGTCAGTGAGTGGATCGAAGAGCAGGGCAACTGGCAAGAAATCCAAGAAAAAGCTGTGGACGTGGCCACCGTGCTGATCCAGCCAACAGGTGAGCTTCTGGAAACTGGATATTTTAGATTTTATCTTGTTGTCTTACCAGGGATGGTGTAAGAACTGGGTGAGAGGCCCAGCCCTATCTGAGAAGATTTCTGCTTCTCTTGTGAGACCTGGCGTTGGGGGTGGGGAGGGAGGAGGGTGGCTGGTGGCTGGGGAAGGTAGAGTCGGTTTGTGCTTTATGCCTGTAGTTTTGCTTCGCGGTCACTGTTCATCTGGATTCGTGCCCCCTGGGAACCTGCAGGTTACCCATGATACTAAGACAATGTTTTGACTGAAAGACAAGTCCCTTTAAGTGCCAGAGTGAGGCCTGGCCTGGTGTCTAGAGGGAACTTGGCATGGAGCCGCCCCAGCCCGCTCCCTTGGCTTTATCCTGTTTGGCATTTCCTGAATCTCTGGATCTCTGGAGGGGAATCCGCCATTCCCTCCTCTGCTGGGGATGTGTGGCTCACCCCTCTCACCTCCTGTCTAACCTGGCCCTCTGGGCCTCCCTCTCGGGTCCCCTCAGATGCTCTGTCTCCTTCCAGGTGAGCAGTTCTCCAGGGCGGGGCCTCTTCTTGTTTCCTCTGCCCCAACCCCAGGGAGGACCCATCCAGCTCTGAGGGCTCCATGCCAGCCGTCCTCTGTCCTGTCCACTGGGAGCCAGCTCCAAAAACAAAGCAGGGAACAAAAACCCCAAAACACAACTTTCTAATCCAATTAGAGAAGTAGTTAAGAAAACACAAAATGCATTTTAGAAAGCCTATAAAAATAAGAAAAACAAAGAAGAAAGACAGAAAAGCTGGTACTGATTCCATGTCCCACATCTTCAACAAAGAACCTACCAGATGACCAGCTGTGTCCTGGGCCCCGGGGTCAGTATTGCTGGGAACATTCCCAGGCCCCACGGCCCCACGGCTCGTGGGCTTTGGCAGAGACAAAGTGTGATGAGACTGCCCCAGCCTGATGTGGTTGCTGTGGACGGGTGGATGGATGTGCTTGGTTTTCTGGGAGTCCAGTATCTTCAGACCTCAGAGTTCTGTACTGCCGGAGCAGCTGCCCGCCGTCTGTGAACTGGGAAGACCTTGGCTGGACTCGCTTCCTGAGCACAAACATAAGTGTGTGGTCATTCCGTCGCTCAGATGGGAGGGAAAGTGGCCAACAGTCCACCCAGGAGTGTTTATCCTCTGCGGGCTGCATTGTCCTGAGCGCTGCGCCCTGCGTGCCCACCACCACGCAGGAGCTGAGTTTGGTGAAAGCAGGACTGGGGCTCTCAGTGACCTCGGCTGTCACTGTGGTGGGAGGTGCATTGCCAAGGAGGGGCCACCCATCGTGGGCAGCCTTGGTCCCACTGGCTGCAGCAATCACGTCCTGGGTGGACTCGGGCCGCCTTCCTTTTCAGAAGTGACCTGCCTGGAATCTGTCTCAAGAAACCTTGGCTATTCAGCTTGCATCAAACAACTGTTTTCACAGGCAGAAGGGTTAAGATCTGTAGCAGGTTTTCTTGTCCTGCAGGAATTTCAGCGGCAAAGGTGTTTTTTATTTCAAACAAGGCACAGAACTTGTAATACCTCGTCAGAGGACATGAGCCCTCTGAACGTATTGGGCAGGTGCTAGCATTTGGCTCTCACCTGAGCCTGGGCGTCCGTAACCTTTTTGTGTTGGAGCTTCTTTGGCAGTCCTTCAAAGCCCACAGACCCTCCCCAGAACTAACATGTTTTAAGGCATAAAATACATTCATAGGGTGATAAAGAGAAACAAATTTATTGAAGTATTTATCAAAACATTTTTAGGACAAATTTGTTATAGAACAATGTTGTGCTTCTTCAGTGCTTTTTAAAATAATAGGATATAGTGCCGGGCCTAACAACTACTGGAGTTTCCAGGGACGAGGCATGCAAGTGATGCTTGAACGTGTCTGCAACAATTGTAATGTGATGGGAGAACATCTGGGACTTCTCTTGTGGCAAAATCCCGGGGACAGATACTACTACATTGGTTTGTTGCATAAGCCTCATAATGACAGGAGATGCAGTATTTCAGGTTGAGATTAGTAAAAATAAAGACACATTTTTTTTTCTCATCCATCCTGGATTCTCCCCATTGAGCTCAGGTTAAAATCCCCATGCTAGGGTGCTACTCCTTTTGTGGACCCCTGCACTCTCCACAGCTGGTCCCTGAATATTCTTAGTGCCTTGTTGGGACAATCAGTGCAAAGCTACTGAAACCGTGAGGCTGTGTGACCTGTGTGACAGTATTCATACACCGCCCCTGCCCTTACAAGTGGTCTGATTGATGCAGATTTCGGGGTCTATTATGGATTCCATTAAGTTTAGTAGGAGAAAGCCTGACCTTACCTTAGGCTTGGCCTGAGGTCCTCTCTTGCATTACAAGGGCTTAGAACTTCTTTTGTTCTTTGGCCTGCTCCTTTCTCTTTCCCACAAGTGACTCCCCCAATCCAGAACATGTGGCAGTGGTGGTTAGTGGAGTGACAAGATTCTCAGCCGCTCGCTGAGAAAATTCCAAAGAGAACTAGCCAGTTGAAAGACATTTCTGCCACTGACCCCTAACCCTAAGAAGACCCTGTTCACCCCTCACAGACGGTCTGAAGCTGTGTGTTGACCACTTCTTCACTCACCTGGCTCCCTCCTGAGCCGCCTCTACCTCCGGCAGTGGGTGACCGGCATGCAGGCCTCCGGCAGTCGTCCAGGGTCTCCGACCACGGTCATGGCACATGGGGCGGTTCCACCCGCAGCACAGGCTCAGGGCAACGGTTTCCATCCTGACCCCTCTCAAAAGACACCCTCAGGTGGCTTTTCACCCCTTTAAAAGGGTCATCCTCAGGAGGAGGATACTTTGGAGCGCAGGTGAAGGTGAGAAATTAGACATTTAAGTTCCTTTTTCTGATTACTATGCCCACCTCATTTTCTGTCTTCCTCGAGGTGGGTCTCGAACTTGGCCGGAGACACTTGTTTGAAATGTTGGGCTTCGGAAATTTTCACGAGACAGCGGTTTACTGCAGAAGCCTAAGCTTTGGGGCTGGTCTTCTCTGAGCTGGGTGCCAGCCCCTGTCCCTGAGCCTCCCCCACACCGCGGTCCAGGCTGGGTGGCTCTTGCCGGGAGAGCAGGACGGCGTCATCTGAGCAGCTGTTCCCACAGCATCACCACGAGCTGACTGTTTTTCTACTCTGATTACAGATGTTTGACTTCTTTTTAAAAGCCCCCTAAATAAAGTAAAAGGTCTCCGTGTAAAATGCTGTGGCAGGGGAATGCTGACACCAGATCTGCCTTGAGACAGTGGCACCAAGTCTGTTAGCGCTTCCTCTAAATATAGTCTGCTTTTAACCGTCCACACTAATGAGAGAGGGCTGCGGCATGCACGACCTCAAAGTCGTTGTTTTGGTTTGAAACTATATGCTTCGCACTTAACGCTAGGGTGGTATGCGTAATGGAGTGAGTGATGTTCTACGTACACCACATTTTGAAGACTTGACTCATATGGTCTAGTTTCAATTTCTCGGTCCTTCTGTTAGGATTTTCCCCTATTTTTACCCAAAAGATGGTTTCACCCTCACCTCCTACCCTCCATCCTCCAACCCCCACACCCAGTCCCCAACTCCTGATTTGTACCAGTCAGAACTGAACTGTGCTTTCTCTGTAAAATCACCCCCATCTGGTCATGCACGTGGAGAAAGTTCTGATTTTCTTTATGAACGTATGAAACATGTTCAGCAGACTTCTCTTCAAACAACAGTCTATCAGTTAGAGGCAGAGTTCCTGGAGGCAGGCAGTCTGGATTGGAATTCCAGCTCAGTGTGGCCTTGGGCAAGTTATTTCAGTCCTCTGTGTTTCAGTTTCCTTATCAGGAAAGTGGAGGTAGTAATAGTACCTACCTCCCAAGGCTGTTTTGTAAGTTACTGTTTATAAGGCACTCAGAACAGTGCCTGGCATATCGTAAGTGTATATAGGTTTATATGAGTTAAAAGGAAATGCAGTATGTTTCATGAATTTATTTAATAAATATTCCTCAGGCATTTATAACTGTACAAAGCCTTCTTTTATTTTTTATTTATTTTTAGAGAGAGAGGAAGGGAAGGAGAGAGAGGGAGAGAAACATCAATGTGTGGTTGCCTCTCACGTGCCTCCCTGCTGGGGACCTGGCCCACAACCCAGGCATGTGCCCTGACTGGGAGTCGAACCAGTGACCCTTTGGTTTACAGCTCACGCTCAATCCACTGAGCTATACCAGCCAGGGCTGCACAAAGCCTTCTAACTTTAATGCCATAAATGAGAACGGAAAAGGAGATGATCTGGAGGCAGGAGGAAGGGACAAACACTGTCCAGATCATCAAGGTGTATTTGTTTTTCATTTTCAAGTTCTGCGAGTGGCTGTGGGCAGGAACGTGTCTGTGGCTGAAGGGACGGAGCTGGACCTGACCTGCAACATCACAACCGACCGAGCAGATGATGTCCGGCCTGAGGTGACCTGGTACTTCAGCAGGACACCTGGCAGCACGGTGCCCGGCCCCCACGTGCTGGCCCGGCTGGACCGAGATTCCCTGGTGCACGGCTCTCCTCACGTCGCTCTGAGTCACGTCGATGCACGCTCCTACCATTTACTGGTTCGAGATGTGAGCAAAGAGAACTCTGGCTACTATTTCTGCCACGTGGCACTCTGGGCACCGGGACACAACAGGAGCTGGCACAAGGTGGCAGAAGCCATGTCTTCCCCGGCTGGCGTGGATGTGACCTGGCTAGGTGAGTGGTTCGCAGGGCGGCTCGCAGCCCCTCTGGCGCAGCCCTTCCTCGGGGCTGTCAGGAGTTGTCAGGGCACGGTGTGGTGCACGCTGTTTTGGCGTTCTTGGTGTCGGAACAAGCACACTTTAGCCTGGATGGGCCCCACACTGGGGGTGAAAGCAAAACTGGCTGAAATAGAATCTGGCAGGCAAGTGCAATGCTTAGATAATGTGGCCTCAGTTGTCTCAATACCCTCATTTACGGGGATAGAGTTTCCTTTTGTTGTCGAGATTTGCAAGGTCCAGCCCTGCGGAATGGCTCTTTGAGATGCACGGTTGTGCCGGGGTCTGCCGCCATTCCTCCTTTCCTTTCCTAGACTCCTGGGTGCTCTCTGTGGGGAGCCGCTGCTTCCAAAGCCCAGCGCGGAAAGAGAGAATTCCCGCAGTTACTGGAACACGCCGTTTGCACTGAACACCCTAGAATCCTCAAATGATTTTATTTGCAGGTACCAGTTAAATGGAAGGGCCCTCCTGCTTGTCCAGCTGTCCTGGTGGGCTCTCACCCAGGTGTGCTTCTCGCTGGAGGAGCCGGGTGGCTGTCAGCTGTTGGTTACCTTGCCACCCATTCATAACAACTTGTCACAGAAGTGACGATCATTGTCGTGTCTTTTCTTTTTACCATTGCTGCCTTCCCCACCTCTAACTGTCCTAAATGCATGCCCTGCAAGACTGACTTTTCCTGGTTTCTGTTACTGTCTTGTGATCAATTACAAGTACACCTAGGAGGTGTGCCTTGCTTCCCACCTCCATTATCACAAGGATGGAGACAGGCCTGCCAGTCAAAGTCTGCCCTGTCCTGAGCATAAGCGCTCTGCTGTCCCGAGCCCTGTTGGAGGCATTTGGCATGGCTCTGATGACTGGGCGTTAAACATCCTTAAAGGCCAGGAAATCATTTCCTCCCTCCTCTGACGCTAAACGTCCTCCTGCCGTGACCCCCAACTCACACTTGGCCCTTCCTTCTCTCTGCGTTGAAATCTTCTCCTGGGTCAGTGGGTCTGTTTCTTTCTGAGAAGCCTTTGTTTGGCAAAGGTGCGGAGTTCACAAGTGGGGACAGAGGGGCCAGGGCAAAGATAAGCAGTAAGAGAGTGAGCAGAGGGTGCATCCAGTTCAGAGGGAAACTAGGCAGGGCGTTCGTCATCCCTGGTAGCAAAGTGCGTCTTTGATGTTGGAAAAGTGAAAGGAACGGGGTTTATCTGGCTTTTATTCTTGCCGTCTGAACCCCACGCAAGAGACTGGCTCTGAAGTACTGAACTGGAACAATGTTGGCCCAGTCAGAACTCTCCTTAGCAACCTGCAAAATAAAACAGATGTTGTCAGCACCGAGAGATGTCTCATCTCTGGAGCTGAATTTGTCTCTCAGCGCTGGTCCTCGGAGCACTGTGTGGTGCTGTCAGATCCCAGGGCTGCCGCTCCTGGCCCCTCCCCCTCCAGCTCAGAATCACGGCTCCAGGGGTTTTTTCAGAAAGTGCGGCCTTCTCTCCAATTTGAGAGCCTCTTTTATAAGTACTCTTGCGTTGGTCCAGGCATTGGGGGCGGGGTGTGCAGGGACTAGCGGAGAACGGGAGGGGAGCTCTGGGAGGGAATGGACTCTCTTAAGTGGAAGGGATTTGTTGGTGTCTGTGTTCTCCAAAGTGAGAAGGAATAAAGAGACTGAACCATGGGAAAAGGTTCGGTGACCATCCTGAGGATCCAGTTGTTTGTTTTTCTGCAAAGTGCCGGCACCATTGCTGCAAAAGTCACTGTGTGCGTTTCCCGGGCTGGGGGCGAGGTGCACTGGACCCCACACCTTGCCCAGCACTTTGTACGTAAAGGGCACTCAATACACGTTGGCTGGCTGGGTAGATAAACCGGCGCCAGACACATGGGCAGTGCTGACATGGGTGCACAGGAAACCAGGAATTGCAGAGAAAGCAGTGATGTCTGACTCAGACTGTTCAGGGGCAGTTGCACCTGAGGAAACCTACAGGGAGTGAAAGTGGTGTAATTAATGGAATTCTACTCCTTTCTTCCTTGGAGATCTCCTCCTTCCCGAGCCTGTGACTCACCCGCCACAGCTGCTCGGACGCCTTCCAGGAGGCAAGTCTGGTGTGAGGTCAGCAGCGGACTTTCTTCCTCCGGCCTCGCCAGCTGGACCGTCTGCCCAGAAACCCGCGGGCCCGGCCTGGCGTGTGGGTCTCTCCACACCATGTGCCGCTGGGGGCCTATCATAGGTGCCGGAGAGGTGCCCCAGGGGGACAGGGAGACATGACCTGCTAAGTACTCTCTTGAACACCACATAGGTCATCTTATGTGGTGTGACTGTGGGATGTTGTCACAAAGAGTTCTTAAGAAAGTTGGTTTCCTCTTCAGGTATTACACACAACTCCCAATTTTGCTCATTGACATATTAAAAAACGTTAATAACGATGAGAATTTGTTGAACACTCGCAGTGTGCCAGGCCCCAGGCTAAGGGCTTTACCTGCATTAAACAGTTAATCCCCACGGCAGCCTTGTGAGTGAGGCGCTGCCCTATGCCCACCTGGAAACCACTGGTTTCTACTTGGCTTGCGATTTTGAGGGTCAGGAATTAGGAAGGACTCAAGGGGCTTCACCTCTGATGTACATGCGACAGCGGGTGGCTCGGTCTGGGGGGCCCCTTCCAGTCGGCTTTCTCATGCACGTGTCACCATGCTCTCTGTCCCCACACAGCGTCTCAGCCTCAAGCCCTTTCCACGTGGCTTGGGTTTCTCAGAGGACAGTCTTCCCAGTGCGTCCCCTCCTGACAGGGTGGCTGGCTTCCCCAAGGCAGGAAGTGGGAGTGCCCCTCCAGTTAAAAGCTATCCCCAGGACTGACACAGTGTTACCTCCACTGCTTCGTCGTTGGTCAAAGTTATCATGGGAGACTCAAGTTCAAGGAGGTAGAGAGAGATACCCCGTCTCTTAATGGGAGAGTAGTGAGGTCCCATCATAAAAGGGCATGTGGCTGGTAAGTCTTGCTGCAGTCATCTTTGGGAAATAGAATCTGTGACAGTGGTTAATGCCTGGTTTATTTGAGAAGAAACTTCTAAGACGGCTTAGAATGATGGCTCCGGGGCACGTCTGTTCCAAGGGTTGTCACCTTAAGTGGAGTCTGTCTCATTTATCGTTACCTTACGTTACCTTACGTGGAAACCTTTTCGGCTTTGGGAATCAGCTTCGCTCCGGACTCGCAGGGTGTCCAACTGCGACCCAAGGGCTGCATGCGGCCCACAATGGCTATGAATATGGCCCAGAGCAAAATGATAAATTTACTTTAAACCCCTTTTTATGATCATCAGTTTTCATTAGTGTTTGTGTGTTGAATGTGTGGCCCAAGACAACTCTTCTTCTAGTGTGGCCCAGAGACGCCCAGAGGTTGAACACCCTGCAGAGCAGAGTCCTCTAACAGCTGAGCCATTCTTGTCCTTGTTCGTCTGGGGTTGGCGCTCAGGGAGGATGGATGGGAGGGTAGAGCAGACTGGGGTCTTCTCACGTTCTGCTGTGTGGACCAGGCAGAGATCAGGGCATCGGTGTGAGTGGCTCGGGCAAGTCCAAGAGCACTTGTAGCAGCTGGGAGGACCACGGTGGGTTTTTTTAGGGGGTAAGAAAAAGCCTCTTTTACTTAGGGCTTATGTCCTATTTTTGAAGGGGAAAAATAAGGTTTAAGTTGGCTTGCAAAATGAATCACAATCCAAAGCAGGAGACATAAAAATAAAATCAAAATCAAAGGACAGGTAGTACAAGTTGGGTTACTGTGTTTGAACACTGAATTTGCGTCTGAAGTTTTAAAGAGTTAGGCAAAAAGAAATGTGATTATACAGTTCTCTGATGAAGGAAAACAAACTCAGAGAGACAAACTTTTTCTTGGCACGGAATTTATCGTGTGCTTTTTTATTTAAGGGGCATTGGATAACATAATGGACAGTGCTTTCAACTGTTCTTTTACAGAAGAACAGTGATTGTTTGAATGGATGTTGCTTATATCCACTCTCTGTAAGAACTGAGGGCATAAATCTAAAGTGTGTGAAGGAGTTTCTGTAAGGGGCTGAGTTGCTGTGGAGGACAAATGTTGCTTTGTGTCCATCCAATCTAGTATATGACTAAAACTATAGAGGGTCTGGAGGAATAGCGGGTTGATCTGCATGGCACGCCATCTCTCGCTCCTGTCAGATGTCTTAAATGAGCCTTTGGCACGAGCTGGGTACTAATCAGTTCGTGGCTGAGCTCTCTGCCCGAAGTACCAGACTTCCGTGGTGTTAATTGGAGAGGCTTCCACGGGCTTCGGATACGAGAGCGGGAGGAAGCCGAGTTGAGTTCTGCTGTTGGGGCTTAAGCACCTGATTTGCATTCTTCCCCACCAGAGGACCGGCCCCTCTTCCAGCAGTGTGCCAGAGAGGAAGGTAATTATTTTTCTTTAAAAGGAGCTGTTAATCTGCTAAGTGCTTGGTAGAGACTTGAGAGCTCTGTGCCATCTAGAGGAGACGAGAGTCAGAGCTGCAGACTTTTACAGGCACCTATTTTGTATTAGCTGTCTGTCCAGGGCGGCCTCTGATGGCTGAAGAACACGTGGGCGGGCGTTGGCATCCTGCTTCCCCACCTTCTGGGCGGGCCATTCTGGGTGTGTCACTGAAGGTTTCTAAGCTTTGGTTCTCTTGGTTTCTGTGTGGCCACCCTTCAAGGCCAGGCAGGTCCATGGTATTCGTGCAGACAGAAAAATATTCACAGAGCCGTTGGGATGTCTGGCATGCCTTTATTCACGGGTGGGCGAGCCATGCTTACTGCAAGCCATGTGCTATCTGCATGTCTCATGTCGTGTCACCTGCTCCCCAGCGTGGCACCCATCATGGCACCTGTCCCCTTGTGTGTCTCTCATCATCATCACCCCCAACAAGGAGTTCCTACATGTTTAAGTACCAGAGGGGAACAAAGCCGGCAAACTGCCAGAACATTACATAACATGATTCTGCAATGCAAGCCCACTTCATGTTATGGGAACAGTTTATCGGACCTAGTCTCAAGGCTGCGAGAACACTGGTTATCAGGCCCCTCCAGGGCTATGGGAATGCTGCTTCCCTTAGTTACCCAGACACCTGGGTGAGGAAGCTAGACTGCCTCCACTTACCCTACAGTTTCCTTCGATAATGCATGAAAAAGTGCTAAGCACAGTGCCTGGAACTTAAGTGCTCAATACATGTTCATGGTGGTGGTGATGATTTATTGGGGTATGGGGGGACACAACGTGTTGTATACTTTTCCCCACTAGGGTCTTAACCAAGTAAGACGTAGGGACCTGTCTCAGGGCATGGAGGAACCAGGAACGTGTGTGTCGGGGAAGCACCCCTCCCAAGAAGAGGGGGTTGAGCTGACCACACCCAGCCCCGTTCCTGCCTCCACCCCCAAATCTGGTAACTCACTCTTTCTTCTCTGGGAGGAGTTGCCTGAAGATGAACAGAGAAAAACCAAGTGAGTGTTAATTTGTGTGGGGGGCGTGTCTCTCCCTTTCAAATGATACTATCTTTATTGCTCTGACGCGGCTAAATCCAAGGACAACCTCATCATAACGGTTCTACTGCGGTGGGGTCCAGCCCCTCCCCGCAAAAACTAGAGCTGCTCATTTATAGCCTCAGTTGAAATGTTAGAGAACATTCCGCTGTCCTACACAAACGTGATAGAGGCAACTGTAACCATTAGCCAAGCCACTCAGCTGCCTCTGAGGGCCCTGCCCCGTTTGAGATGAAACAACCTCGTCAGCAGAGACGAGGGCACGTGCCCTGGTTCCTCTCACGCGGGCCTGCAGCCTGTTCATCTCATTGGCTGCGCCAAGTTCACTGAGCTTCAAAGGGGTATTAGAATGCGGCCCTGTTGTCCACGGCTCGGGACTCGTGCCGGGGCCACCTCGTCTCTCTGGTCCTCTGGGACGCAGCTGGCTTGGAGGAAGTGTGGACAGCTGGGTGTGGAACGGGGTTGTGCAGTCTGGTCCTGGCGCCATGGCCTTGCTGGGAATTCTGCTCACACACAGTGCAAGACGGTAGTCTTCGAACTTTGCACCTCTGGGCTTTGGTGTTTGTTTTTGTTTTCCTTTTAGGAATGCACTTGAAAATAGTATCTGTCGCCTAAGGTTGTTAGGAGCATTAAGCGAGAACGTGAGGAAAGTGTGTAGCATGGTTGGTATCTGGCCGTTAGAAAGCCCTCAACAGATGCCTGTGGTTGTCATTGTCACCGTCAGATGGGGATAGTGACTCCTTCCTTACAGAATTGTGGAACCTGCAGTTAGGTCGTTGCATACATTAGGCATAGATTATGTGCGTTTACAAATTAGCCCATGATTCTGATAGCTTTGTATTGCTTTAAAAGTTTTAACAAGGGAGTTTCATGACCCATATACAAACACTGTCATCTTTCATTGGAGGGGACATTCACACTGTTGGAGGTGATGGCTTCCCAGGCGGTCGGTGCGCACGTGAGCAGAGGCCACCTGGGGAAGCACGCAGGGGAGCAGACCCTTGCTTCTCAGCATGTCAGTGACGTCACCCGCAGACAGGCCGCAGCACTCTGTGAGAGGGCTTGCTCACATGTGGCTGCAGCTGGAATAGAATTTTCCAAGAAATTTATACATAAGTAGAAAGAACCACTAGCTTCAATAATTATCAATAAATTGCTGGTCTTATTTCATCTCCCTTCCTTTCCCCAGACACACACACTCTCTCTCTCTCATTTTTTTTCTTCGGGAAGAATGGAAAGCACACCCCAGACTGCATGTCATTTTCCATGAGACACTTCAGTATGCATCTTCAACTGATAGGCACTTTTAAAACATGAGCACCATTGCATTCCTAGCTGATTTCTTGATGAGATCAAGCAGAATGGCGCGATCATCAGTAGTGGAATGCTTCTGCCAAAAAGGAGCCTTTTTATGCAAAAATACTAAATTTAGTTCAATTCAGCAAGAGTGGTAATACCTGTTCTGTACCAGGAACCGCATGCACAGCATGCATGGGTGAGCTGGGCAGGTGATGCCTGACCCTTGAAGAAGGCTTGCCAGACACACGACCAGAGTTCGAGGCTGTGTTCGGACAAGCTCCTCAGAGAGCTGGGAGCCTGGCGGGGGGTGGGTCTTGGAGCGTTTGCTGAAGGCGAAGTAGAGGTGTGAGAGGCTGGGCAAGTGCAGAGGGGGTGTTCGCTGTGAGGCAGGAGAGACTACGCAGGCGAGGCATGTGCGTGATGGGCCTTGAAGAGCAGGCACAATCTCTGCACGCAAAACAGTGAAGGAAAACTTCCGTCCTTGCACCCAGGCAGGGGAGAAGTGAGAGCCCGTCTGTACTACTGTCCTGACGCAGTGGTATCGTGTCTTCTCTAGGGGTGAGTGCAGGTCTCATTTGACCTACAAGGCTGGCGAGCAGTTCAAATGACCTTGGAACAGCCTCTAAGTCCCTAGGACCTGCCCCTTCGTAAACTCAGAAGCCAAGAGTCCACTTGTTTTTGTTGGTCGGTGCATTAGGCCTTCTTTGGGGGGCCTGAGACTCAGTTTCAGCAGAGAGCAAGGAGACCAGTGGCCTGCAAAGCACTCTCCCTCTCCTGGAACTGTATGCATCACCCTGCACGCAAGCCCTGTACACTCCCCGTCTCCACACCTGGGCACGCAGGGGTGGAGCAGATCCCTTTGGGGGAGGGTGGAGGAGAATGGGAGGAATGACTGGGTCATTCATTCAGCTCCTAGCTAGCTAGGCAGGTGTCCCTGGGGCTGGGCGGGGGACAGCAGGAAGGGAGGCAGGAAACCTGGAAGCAGAGGAGGTGACTAGGGAATGCTGAGAGTGTCGCTGAACAGAGTCTAGAAGTTACGCGAGAAGGCAGTGGGCTGTGGGGCTGCACCAGCGGGCGAGGCTTACACTGCGGAGGGCCTCGCTTGCCAGGCTGGGCGGTGCTCTTCCTCCCGAGGGGAGAGGAAGAGCCACCCACAGGAGGTTCGCCAGAGGGTGACCCCGAGCTCTGTGGGCCTGCAGGGCGGTGCGTTGGGAGGTTATCACCATACTCCCGGCTGGAGGCCGAGGGCCGGGATGAGGCTGCGGTTCAGGCGATTTTCACTCTTATTCCCAAATACAGGGTTCGGCAGAAGTAATGCCTGCGTGGGTGTGGTTGGTAAGGTAATAATGTGGGTGTAATAATTCACAGTTCTAATTTGAACATTTCACCTAAAATGTCACATGGTGTGCTTGAGTGTGATACTGTTGTTGTGTTTACAGAATTACGCTTATGATTTTGTAGTAAAAGGGGCGTCATTTGTGCCAGAACCCATACGTATGGGGCACCTGCTGTGCGTGAGGCCTGAGGAGGTGGAACGTGTGAGACTTGGGACCTCGAGCGGAGTCGGAGCTGGCACACGTTTCCCCCGAGCTGACCAGGAGAAAGCGTGTGGGAGTGTGGTCGCTGGAACTGCGATCGGAAGTTAGGAGGAGGAGCTGGCCGTGTGTCTGCAGTGGGGTGGGGCTGTAGCTGTGTGTGTGTGTGAATGTGTGTATGCACGTGTGCACGAATGTGTAGGTGTATGAACGTGTATGTCCGTGTATGGCTGTGGTTTGTGTGTGTGAACGTGTATATGACGTGTGCACGAATGTGTAGGTGTGTGTCCGTGTATGGCTGTGGTTTGTGTGTGTGAATGTGTATATGACGTGTGCACGAATGTGTAGGTGTGTGAATGTGTATGTCCGTGTATGGATGTGGTGTGTGTGTGTGAATGTGTGTGTCGGCAGGTGGGGAGCGAAGTGAACTAGGTGGCGAACGCGAGACACTCAAACGCCCTGGAGACACCAGGTCGGGAGGCCAGGGCCTGGCCCTGTGCCCGGTCTGCGTCCAGGGCCTGAGGAAGCGGGGGGCCAAGCGGGGCAGCAGCTGGGTTCCAGTCCTGGGGGCTGAGCCTTGGCATGTGGCTGGGCAGGGCGAGGGGGCGAGGCCTGGAGCCGCTGGCTGGTTGGTGCTGGGACTAGCTGGACCACCTTTGCTGTGTGTCCCGCGGTCGGACCGCTCACAGACCTGCCGGTCACTGCTGTCTGCCATCTTTCACAGCGACTTTAATAGCCTTTGCTTTCAAAATGCCACTTTGGAAGAAGATGCTCCGGGGGTGGAAGCGAACCCTGCAGGGTTGAGAGTTTATTATCGATGAGTCGGTCATCTGTAAGGAGGCAGAGGGAAATCCCCACAGGTTGCCTCGTGGAGTGTGGGGTCACGCCGGTCAGCGGGGCTGCGGTAGGGGCTGGGCAGCACCACGCCGACCGTGGCATTCAGTGCCTCTCAGAGTCGTTGTGCCGGTCAGTGGTACTTGGGACGTTCGAAGTTTAGGGGACAGGAAGTGTGAGTCATCTGAGGGATGTGCTGGGTAGGCGGTGGGAAGGACGCAGCCCTGGGTTCAAGTCTGCCACTTCCGAGCTGGATGGGCACGTGATCGACCTCTTTAAAGCTCCTCCTTCTCCTCCTTGGGTATGAAATGGGAAGTATAAATGGCAGTTCACAAATACATGCGTGTGTATATGTGTGTGTGTGCCCATCCTTCAGATGCACATACGTCCCAGGCACCAGTCTGCACATTATATGTGTATTTTAACTCAGTCCTCACGGACACATCGTGAGGTAGTTTTGTTATTATACCATTTTCACAGGTGAGAGACCAGAGAGGTGAGGTAACTTCCCCGAAGTTACACAGCAAGCAAATGGCAGAGCCAGGATTTGAACAGCCTGGCCCCAGAGCCCTGGCTCTTCACCACAGTTCTTTGCTGCCTCCCAGTTTGTGGCTCAGGTTGATGTGGTAGCACATGGGATGGGTCTTCACCTCGTGCGTGGAGTAGAATTGGGGCCCCATAAGTGACAGTAGCTGTTGCTGCTTCGGAAGGACTCTTGATGTGGCGGCAGTCCCAGTTGGTCCTGACAGGGCCAAGGGGTGGGGCCTTGCTCAGTGCCAGCCAGTTCACGTCTGTCCTTTCTACACCAAACGGACCTTGTCACCCTGCTCTGTGCCCCAGCTGCTCTGCCCAAGCCGATGTGCTGAGAAAAGGGTCCGAACCCTGGGATATGCAGTGATTTGGGACTAGATGCCTTGGCTCATGCACGTGGTGGCACCAATACGTTTCGGGGGTATTTGTCCCGTAGTCGGTTGTTGCTAAGGTGGCAGTGTGGTGTGTCAGCACTCTGCCGGGAGGCAGGAACCCCCAGTGGAGTGGCTCCCTGTGAAGTCAGGAGGCAGGGTGATGGTCCCAGAGCCCTCGCTGTTTCTCTGCAGCAGCTGTGTCCTGGCAGGACATGCTCCCGGGGGTGGGCCGGGCTGCGCCGGCTTCCCTTCATACGGCCCAGCATCCAACCTCCCTTGCAACTAAGTGCTTGCGAAGACGGCATTTGAGGGAATTAGGATTTTGAGTTCTTTCCATTTCCTGGCCCAGTGAATCATTCTGGGAGAAGTCACAACATTACACATTTCATTAGAGGCGTAAATCAGAAAAGAACAGTTCCTTGACCTCAGCAGTTTGTAATCTAAATGAGTCATAAATAAAAAAACAACATTAAATAAAACTCCACTCTTTGATTGAGGTGACGGGAATAAAGGTGGATCTGGCAAGTGGAAAGTTCTGGTCAGGGAGAGTGGAGAAGGCACAGTGCAGTGAGAGAAAAATGTGGCCTTCTCTAGAAGCCTGGCCAGTGAGGCAGCGGACCTCTACTGAGTGCCTGCTGCATATGGGGCTGTGCAAAGAGACAGCAGGGGGGTCACTGCTCCCCAAGATTACGTGTCCATCTCATGGAAACACAGGGAAAGACTGTCGCGCTCTGGAGACCCCGGGAAGGGGGCACAGAAGAGGTGACACTGAAGAGTGAGCAGAAGCAAGCAGGAGGACAGGGCCACCGCAGACCAGGCCGTAGTGGTGCGAGAACGTGGTGGCTGGAGAACTGGGGGGGACGGGGTGTGGCAGGCAGAGGGTGGGGATGGAGGGAAGGGAACGATGAGAAGGTTCTAATGCCACTTCCTCGGCAAGTCCGTGTGGAGGAAAGCCTTGGGGTCAGTGTGGAGTTGAGAGATGGAGTAAATTAAGGTCGTGAACCTCAGAAGGAGAGGGTTTTGTACAAGCAAAAAATAACAGAACTGTCACAGAGGCCGTGGGGACGCTGGGAGAGTGCTGGCTTTCCTTCCACCCCTGTCAGATGTCGGGGGATCATAAGTGAGAAGTCGAGGGACCCCAAGTGAGCCAGGAACTGCGAGGTTGACAATCACATGGGCGAGTCCCATGTGGCAGTGAAAAGAATGTCATTTGGGAAGGTTGAGGATGGGGGTGTTTATGGACCATGGAACAGAGTGGTGAGACATGGCCCGAGGGGACGATGACCCGAGGGCCTTGCGATTGGGACGTAGGCGAGGGTGGCAGGAACCCAAGCCACAGTGGGCTTAACCAGCCTCAAGCGCTGGAATGCCCTCTGGGGTAGGGTTTTCCGGCGCCCCTTGTGGGGGTCTGTGGCACTGCTTGGCATTCCAGGGAAGATCTTGGTAGAGCGTGGACACCAAGCTTCTTAGATCCTTCTCAGAAGAGTCTAATCTCCTGGGGAACTGACCGCAGGCCCTAACCCCATGGAAAGATCAAGACTCTGCTTGGGGACAAGTGGCTTCTGGCTTCTGGCTTCAGAAGTGTTCTTGGGGACAGACTTGTACCAGTTTGGTGGTAGCAGCTCCCACAGGACCCTTCCGGTCCCACGTAGGGACTCTCAGCGCTGCCCTGTAGGTGGTGGGATGAGCATTTCATCATCAGGACAGGCGGAGGGAGAGCTCATCTTGTTCCTCCCGTCAGTGTTCGCTCTGTTGCTGTCTGATTTATATATAACCCTGCTCCTCTCTGTGGTTCAGAGCCAGACTATCAGGTGTACCTGAATGCCTCCAAGGTCCCGGAGTTTTCGGATGACCTCACTGAGCTGGAGTGCCGGGTCGTGGACATGAAGAGCGCAGAGCCGAGCGTCCGGGTCACGGTGTCCTGGTACTACAGGATGAACCGGCGCAGTGACGACGTGGTGACCAGTGAGCTCCTGGCGGTCATGGACGGGGACTGGACCCTGAGGTATGGAGAAAGGAGTAAGCAGCGGGTGCAGGACGGAGACTTCATTTTCTCCAAGGAGCGCACGGACACGTTCAGCTTCCGAATCCAGAGGACCACGGAGGAAGACAGAGGCAGTTACTTCTGCGCAGTGTCCGCCTGGACCAGACGGCGGAACGACAGCTGGGTGAAGAGCAAGGACGTCTTCTCCAAACCTGTCCACATATTTTGGGCATCCGAAGGTGGGAGCTTTGTTCTTGTTCCTTTTTCCTGTGTTGTCTCGGCTTCGGTCACCGCACTGTGTGTCGGCACGTGGTAGTCACCCTGTAGGTTGCCGGGGTACCAGGAATCCAGGAGACGGGTGCTCAGGCGACTGCTGCTTTTACCTGCAGCACGCTGCCCTTTAAGACGGGAGTGCTGGACAAGGGTGAGTCCTGGTGAGAGAGCTGGGGCTGGTCGGTGGCAGGTCCTCGTGTTGCAGGGGCTCACAGTGTGCCCGGGGTCAGCTATTGACACTGTTGCACCACTGGGCGGTTTTAGGCCAAACCTCGCACAGGCCACTGGGCGTGTGTCTGTGTCCACCTGTTCCCACTGGATGCAGGCACAGTGAGGTACCAGAGAGTGAGTGGAATCTGCAGGCCATTGCATTTGCCCCTGAGCTGCCTGTCTTCCATTCAGAGAGGCTGTTGCCAGGGAGAAGTGGCCAGAAAACAAGGGAAACAATTTTTTTGATGCATCCCCTCTGTGCTCAGAGCACTGCCGGCCATGCGATGTCAGGTTCAAGTCCTGCTTCCTGTTCTTGTCTGTCTGCAGAGGCTCTCCAGGTCCTCCTCCACTCGCTGGTGATAAGCACTTACGGCCCCCGCAAGCCCCTGTTGACTCACTGACACCTCTTCTCCCGTCTTGGACCCCAAACAGGGCCCCTTGGGACTCCTGCTTCCTGAACCTCATTGCTGAAGGTTCCTTTCTCTTCCTCATTAAACATTATCAACCTTGCTCTCCCTGGAGGACCCTGTGCCCCCAGAGTCCTCCCGAGTGGTGGCATTTTCTTCCCACACGTCTCGTGCAGCCGGGCCTGCTGGGGACAGCACCTGCCTTGTCCCTCACTGCAGCTTCCGGGCCATTTTCCCTCCTTTCCGAGAACGTCAGCTCCAACCCATTCAGGTCGTCCCCTCCTCTCGCTGCCGTCACCTGTGGACTTTCGGGTCCTCCTCATCCATTCTTGGAAGACGTAACTCTTGGCCCACCGCCACTCTGTCCGGAGCATCCAGTCCTGCCGGCTTCACTCTCCAAATAGGTTGCTGGGTCATACCGTGCCCACCCGTAGGAGTCACCCAAAGAGATTTTTAAGAAAAACCGAAGTTTGAGTCCCACAGGAGAGTCTGTCATAGTAGGCCCAAGGGTCTGCACAGTCGGGATGTTGGAATTTTAAATGCTCCTAAGGTGAGTCTCCTGGACGGCTGAGGCCGAGGACCCCAGTGCAGGCAAGCCTTTCACTGACAGCCCCTGTCCTTCTTTCTGGTCACCACACCCTCTGTCCTGTTGCTGCTGTTCTGCCCCCGCTCACAGCCTACCCTAACCTGTTTCACTTCTGATCATCAAAAGACCCCCATGCTCTCCAATTCCAAACATTCCACTCTCTGCGCACACTTCTGTCTTTCTAGATCATTCTCTCTAGTACTCCCACATCAACTCTTCCACCCACCGGACGGACAGCGCCTTAATCTGCTGCCTCGCCCTGCCCTTCCCCCCATTGGCTTCACCTCTGTCTTACGGGGGATGGCCATTTGCCCAGGGCAGTCCACTCTGTACCTTTGTCCTGTGGCATTTTCAATAGCATCTTCTTCAGTCTTAGATGCACTGAGAGTGGGAGGCCGAATAAGTTAGGGGTCACCCGGCTGTTCCCTAGCCCGAGTTCCCAGGCATAGTCATCCCCTGCCCACACCCTTAGCTCCGAGCCTTGCTAAATCCCGGCTGAACCACAGCCCAGTTCAGAGCCAGCCCTCTGCCACCTGCTCGCTGCTTCTGCAGAGCTGAATGTGGCTGGAGAAAAGCATGTGAGATATTGACTGGCCTCCTTTCCGATGAGATCTGTGATCGTTGACATCAGGGGGGCTGTCAGCACTCCCTGGGCATCGAGCTGCATTTCCTTAATCTGTTTTCTTCCCTAGTCTCTAACACGATTACTGCATAGCACCTTATCTGAGAAGCTCCTCCCCCACTCATAAACGAACAAAAGCAGGGGGTAATTCCCACACACCCTCCCCAGTGCTGAGTCCAGTTACATGGCCTCGTGGCCTGACAAACGCCAGCCCCTCTCACTCTGGCCCTGTGGCTTCCCTCTTACATCTTCAGTATTTCTCTCTTTTCTGGACCTTTCCCTTTGGCTTCAGAGCAGTCTGTTGGATCTTCTGTCTTGGGTATTTTTTTCTTTTTAAAGCTAAACTAATGTTGACCTCCCATCCCTTCCATCTTCTGTCCCCCACATGCCCTTACCCACCTGTTGCTTTGTTTTTTATTTCACAGTCGTCCCCGCTCCCCCATGGTTTTACTTGACGTGATTTCAGTTCCCTGTGGTCAGCTGCGGTCCAACACTATCACATGGGAAATTCCAGAAATTAGCAATGCACATGTTTTACATGGCACACCAGTCTGAGCAGTGTGACAAAATCCTGCTCCCTCCCTCTGTTCCCCTCCGGGGTGAGATTCATCCTCTGTCTGGCATCTCCACTCCAAGCATGCCCCCTTCCCATCGGTCATTTGGTAGCCCACCTGATGACCTGATCAGCTGTCGTATCGCTGTCCTTGTGTGCAAGGCGCCCTCACTTTGCTTCGTAATGGCCCCAGCGTGCAACAGTGTAGTGGTGCTGGCCGTTTGGGTGTGCTGGAGAGAGGTCATAAAGTGCTTTCTTTACGTGGAAAGATGGAAGTTCCTGACTTAATAAGGCAAGAACAAAAATCATATGCCGAGGTTGCTAAGATCTACGATATGAACAAATCTACCCATAAAATTGCCTAATTTATAAATTAAACTTTGCCCTATGTCTGAATGTATAGTATAAACATGGTGTGTGCAGGGTTCTGTACTATCTGTGGTCTCAGGCATCCAGTGGGGGTCTTGGAATGTATCCCCCACATATATGGGGGGGTGCTACTGTGTAACCAAAGGGTCTGATTTATCTTTACTTGATGTCTCCAGTTTCTCTCGTCCCATTCTCTCTGGTAACCAGTCTAACCGCTTTTGCCCTCTCTGCTGGTGATAGTGAGGTTACTAGTGATCACCCCAGTGCGAAACCCGATGGTTCGTGACCTGACTTGACTTTGCAGGATTTAAGCAGGTGCTCACTCCCTCGTCCTGGAAGTGCTTTGGTTTTCCTCGGCGGTGGCACAGCACCGTCTCCGGCCTTCTTCCAACCTCGTAGCTCCTCCTCTGGGCCCCCCGCTGGTTCCCCTTCATCTTCCCGACCCTGAGCCTCAGCTATCAGACTGCCTCAACACATAGGCCTCGGGCCTTCTGTCAAACTTCACTCCCTTGGTGATCTCTTCTAAGCTCATTGAAATGCCACCCACACCCTCACGACTCCAGCCTCACAGTCCTGCCCTGGACCTCCTCCCAGAGCTCAGACTCAGCATCGTGTTGGCTTCCTGACTCTCGGTCTCCTCTCACCTTCTCTAGCACCGCCGTTCCGGTTGTTTGGACAGAAACCTTCATCCTAAATTCCTCATTCTTCACAGTTGATTTCTAATCCCCCCACTGCTCACACTGGGCCGTCACCAGGCCCCCTCGTCTGCTGCCTGGATAACATCACTGGCCTCCCGACTGGTCTCCTTGCTCCTGCCCTTGCACATGGCAGCTAGGGCAGTCCCAGTACCACGTAAGTCAGGGCCCCAAACTCCTGCTTCGAACCTTCAAAGGCTCCCTGTCTCCCTGAAAGAAAAATCCAGAGTCCTTCTGTACCCTTGGATGCCCTGTACCAACTGGCCCCATTCCCTTCTGACCTCACCCACAACTCTCCCCACACCCACCCCACCTCAGCCGGTCTGCCTTTCCCGCAGTTCCTGCAGTCACCTGGCGAGCCTCTGCCCCCGCTTTCCGCGGGCTGTGCCGCTGCCCGGAATGCTGTTCCCTGGGTGGACACAGGCCTCTTATTCCCTCGCCTCCTCGGGTCCCATCACCTCGCCTCCTCGGGTCCTCCTTCAGATGATTCCTTCTCAGCAAGGCCAGCTGCGACCCTCCCCACCCCCACCCACACCCACATTGTTTTCTTCTTCCGCTGCTTTGTTTTCTCTGGAACACGAATCGGCGTCTCACCACCCCATATGTTTCACGCGTTTACTTTGTGCGTCTCCCTCCACGAGCACAGAGAGGAAAGTAGTTGCGTGTGTTTTGTTTGCTGTCGCATTCCCAGAGCCAAGAGCACGGGAGGCTCTCAGCAAGCGCTTGTCTGACCGAGGAGGGGGTGGCCGGAGTCACAGCAGAATCAGGATGGACTCGGGGTGGCTCCGTGGGGCCTCGGGAGCCAGAGATCCTGGAGAGACACCATCCGTACATGTTCTCCTGGCAGGTTTGGCGCAACAGCTATTCCCCCCAAAAAACCAATGTAACGATTTCATTGTGTAATGGGACAGATTATAGAATGAATCCTCTGACGAAAGGATAAAAAGAATGTTTCATTCCTTTGTTCATCTAATCAACAAATGCTTAAGTACCGTCCAAGTGCCTGACACTGAGCTGCTCTAACACAGATGACTTCTCACGTGCTCAGGGATTACTGTGTCTCTTGACAGGGGTGCGGGGAGTAGCACACTGAAGACCTAAAGTTAGTGCACACACGGGCGCTCGCTCAGAACGCTCCAACAGCATCTCGGTGGAAATGGCTAGATCTCCACGTGCGTGCTCCCATCACTTTAGGAAAAATCTGTTCTGTAGTGTCACCGTCGTGTGACTAAACAGAGAGCACGTTTCCCTCTTCCTTGCAGGCTGGTTAAGCTAAGGGTTCTTGCCCTGTACCCAGCAGGCCCTCGGGGAGGAGAGACATGTGCCGCCACCTGCAGCCTGTCTTACCCAGTTCCCCGAGTGACTCTCCCACACATCCTAGGAGCTGGGTGGGAACAAGAGGCTTCCCAGATTACTTTTCTTAACTCACAATTTTTACTTCTAGATTTTATTTATTTATTTCTAGAGAGGGGGAAGGGAAAGAGAAAGAGAGAGAGAGAAATAGCAGTGTGAGAAACATCCATCAGTTGCCTCATGTGTGTGCCCAGACTGGGGACTGAAGCTGAAACCCAGGCATGTGCCCTGACCGGGAATAGAACCGGGGACTTTTTGTTTTGTGGGATGACATGCCCACCAAGTGAGCCACACTGGCCAGGGCCCAAATTCTTGCTCTGAGTAAAACTTCTCAAGGAGTTGAAAAGCCTTAAAACCAAATCTTCACCCATCAATTCCCTCTTCCCACACATCCAATAAATCACTTTAGGCCATTCTCCTTCATCCAGCGGTGATTTTCTTTCTGAGTTTCCAGATTGTCTGAAGTGCTATTGTGCAACAATTTGCAAATAAATTCCTATGTCCTTGACGTTGTTCTTTCAAATATGTATGCATTGTAAGTGATCCCATTGGAAATCACCTGTTTCTGCTACTTTGTTGCAGACTCCGTGCTGGTGGTGAAGGCAAGGCAGCCAAAGCCTTTCTTCGCTGCAGGAAATACATTTGAGATGACTTGCAAAGTGTCTTCCAAGAATATCAAGTCACCGCGCTACTCTGTTCTCATCACGGCTGAGAAGCCTGTTGGGGACCTCTCCAGTCCCAACGAAACCAAGTACATCATCTCCCTGGACCAGGATTCTGTGGTGAAGCTGGAGAACTGGACAGATGCCTCCCGGGTGGATGGCGTCGTGTTGGAAAAAGTGCAGGAAGATGAGTTCCGCTATCGAATGTACCAGACTCAGGTGTCGGACGCGGGGCTGTACCGCTGCGTGGTGACAGCCTGGTCTCCTGTCAGGGGCAGCCTGTGGCGAGAAGCAGCCACCAGTCTCTCCAACCCCATCGAGATAGACTTCCAGACCTCAGGTGAGCAGAGAGCCCTGTGCAGTCACAGATGGAGCTAGCAGAGACCCTAGGGTTTGGATCCAATGGCTTTATTTTTTTAACAGCTCTATTGAGATATGATTTGTATGCTCTACAGTGTACACATGTAAAGTATGGAGTGCGAGCCTAGACCCTCGGCTTGCTCCTGCTCACAGAGGTATGCAGCCTTTTTCTCCCCAGGGTGGTAGTTCTCCAACCTGCGTTGTCAGTGACCAACTGCAGTTTTACCTGAGAACCTGAAGGAAATGCATGTGCTGGGCCCACCCCAGACCCACCGAACCGTGTTCCCTGAGGGCAGGCCTGCACCCACAGCCCGAATCTCACTGCCCTCCTGGCGATGGTGGTATAAACCGGGGTCCAGAACCTCTGCTCTGTGCAGCGTTCTCCGCCTGCACACTCTGAAAGTTTTGACCTGGATACTTGTTGTCGTGGCCTGTCCTGGGCTTTGCATTTCGGGTCGCCAGGTTAAATACAGGGTGCCCAGTTCAACTTGGATTTTAGATGGACAGCACTGTTAATCTGATTCAAATTTAACTGGGAGCCCAGTACTTGAGTTGGCCGCCCTACCCAGCTGTAATTTTTATTTGCTAAAGTGGACAACCCTGGTTGTAGGGATATGTCTGTTAACCTGGTTTGTTAAGAGTAGTTATTAATCGTGTTCATCTTTGGAAACATTAATGAAAACAGGGGCATTTTTGTGTCTATTGTGAATTGATTCTATCTTTGGTAAGTAAAGTGTTTTTATCCTATAAGGTAGAAAGGTTCACCTTTTTTTTTTAATACATAGATACGTATTTTCCAATAGAAATATTTCTTGTTCATCTATGTAATTCATTAAGCTTCCCTAACAGATCTGTGTATGGTTGTATGTGTTAGCAGGTAAATGACATGAAAGTCTTTGATCCCCAACATTATTTAGAATATCAAGATAAAGGATCATCATTTGTGGTTTTTAGTATACAGTGTTTTCACTAAATCTGCCTTCAGTTCCAGTTAGAAATTTCTGAATGAATAAATTCATACTCAGCTATGAAAATTCAGGTGTGTATAGTGAAATAATCTTCAGCCACTTTTTAAGTTCTTAGCCTTTAGATTAATAAAGAGTAAATACCAATTTAAGTCCTCAGATGTGGAAAGAACAGTGGAAGCACACTTCTATCGTGTATCTGCTTGTCTGTTTTTTAATATTGGCTTATTGAGCTATCGTTAACATACCTTAACATCTGCCCATTTATAGAATACAACTCCGTGGTTTTAGCATATTTATAGAGTTGTATCTGGTTCCAGAACTTACTCATCACTCTATAGAGAGTACCCATCGGCCATCACTCCCCTCGCCCCGCCCCCCGCCTGACAGCCCCTAACTTCTCTGTCTCTGGAGCTCTGCCTCCTCTGGACATGTCATCTGCCGTGAATCACGTATGTGGACTTCCACTTCGGGGCACTTTCACTTGGCACACAATCTTTTTAAGCTTCACCCACGTTAGGGCGTGCATCAGTGCTTCCTCCCCTGTGCAGGTAGACGGTACTCCATCGCACGATGCGTCCCATCTTGTTTATCATTCAGCCGTTGGTGGGCACTCAGGTTGTCTCTGCTCTGAATAATGCTGGCACGAACTAGCCTTCAAGCTTAGTGTAGACATCAGTTTTCATTTCTTAGGAGTGATCCGGGGTCACATGGCAACTCGGTTGGACCCTTTGACTGACTGCCAAACTGTTTTCCAAAGCAGCTGCATTCCCACCAGCAAAGGATGAAAACCCTACTTTCTTCATGTTTTTGATTATCGCCAGCCTGGTGGGTGTGAAGTAGTGTTTCACTGTGGTTTTAACTTGTATTTTCCTAATGACTGTTGGTATTGAGCATCTTTTCATGTAGTTATTGGTCGTAACTCTGGAGGAATAATCTATTCAAATCATTTGCCTGTTTTTAAATTGTTATTTTTATTGTTGACTAGTAGAGTTTTTCGTAGTCTAGATACAAGTTTCTTTTTTTTTTAAGATTTTATTTATTCCCAGTCAGGGCACATGCCTAGGTTGCAGGCCATGTCCCCCAGCAACCGCACATTGATGTTTCTCTCTCTCCCCCTCTCCCTTCCCTCTCTAAAAATAAATAAATAAAATCTTTAAAAAAAAAAAAAAAGAAAAAAAAAAGATTTTATTTATTTATTTTTAGAGAGGGGAGGGAGGGAGGGGGGAGAGAGAGAGAGAGAGAGAGAGAGAGAGGGAAACGGAAACATCAATTTGTTGTTCCACTTATTGTGCATTCATTGGCTGCTTCTTCTGTGTGCCCTGACCAGGGATTGAAACCTTGGCATGTCCTGATGATGCTCTAACCAACCGAACTACCTGGCCAGGGCCTGTGAGTTTTGAAATTAAGTGTAAGCCTTCCAGCTTTGTTCTTTTTTAAGTTGCTCTGGCAATTCTGGGTCTCTTTTATTTCCATATGTAGTTTAGGACAGCGGGGACTTTGGTAGGGTTTGTGTTACATCTGTAGATCAGTTTGAAGAGTATTGCCATTTAACACTGTTGCCTTCCTTTCCACATGGAAGGTCTTCCATTTATTTGGGCCTTCTTTAATTTCTGTCACTGGTGTTTTGTACTTTTCAGTATACAAATCTCAAACTTCTTTCTTTAATTTTATCCTAAATATTTTCGGATACTCTTGTAAATGGAATCGCATTCTTAATTTCCTTTTCAGTCTGTTTGTTGCAAGCCTATAAAGCACAACTGAGTTTTGTATATTTTTCTTGTATTCTGCAACCTTGCTGAACTTATTTTAATAGTCTTTTAGCTGGTTCCTTGGACTTTTTAAATTTTATTTATTTAAATTAAAAAAAATTTTATTTGAGAGTGAGAGAGGAAGAGAGAGAAACATTGATTTGTTGTTCCACTTATTTATGCATTCATGGGTTGACTTTTGTGCATGCCCTGCAAATAAAGATAGTTTTACTTCTTCCTCTCCAAATCGAATGCCTTGTATTTCTTTTTCCTGCCTAGTTTCCCTGGCTAGAACCTCTAGTATGGTGTGTAATAGTGGTGGCTCACATGAACATCTTTGTCTTGTCCCTGATCTTGAGGGGGCAGTGTGGCGTGCTCAGTGTTCCACCATTGAGTGTCAGGGAGGCTGTGCATGTCCCATGGATGCCCTGTTTTCCGTTGCGGAAGTTTCCTTTCATCCCCGGTTTGCCAAGTGTTTTTATCAGAAAGAGGAGTTGGTGGTTTTGATATGCTTTTCCTGCATCCTTGAAGATTCAGATGATTATGTGTTTTTTCTCTTTTATTTATTTGAGTATCTGTTTTATTTTCTGTAGGCGTTTATTCCATCTTATGCTTCTTTTTGATGTTTCTTTAAAAACTGTTACGAGGAAGAGGGGAGACATAAAATCTTTTGTATCTCTGGGTAAGGAATGGATATTGGATATATTTCCCAATTCTTTAAGGGTCAGCATAACAGAAAAAAAAAAATCACTGTAGCTTCCAGGATGAATAGACTGCCTAAGGTTTTTATTGAAATCCCTGGAGTCGTCATGGCCAGTTCACAGTTGAAAAGGTGTTGTCATCAAAACCAGCAGCTGGCATAGTGCCGTAGCCCCGAATAGCTCCCAGCAGATACTGACTTGTTACTGAAGAGCCGTCACTCCTTGAAAACCAGCAGCACACTGTCAGACACACACACATGGCAGAGGGGCCTCCCTGGTGTCCCCTTTCCTGTCCCGGGTCCCAGGGCATTTGCCTCTTGGTGGGAGGACAGTGTTAAAGGTTCCAGTCTGTTAAAACAATAAAAATATAGTAAAGCAGAAAGAAGGAGAAGAGGATCAGCTTAATTTGCAGTCTCCGTCTTCCTAGAATTTTTCTCTTGTATGTTGTCTTCATAACTTTGAGATCAGACTGTATATACAATTTTATGGCCTGCTTTCCCCCCACTGAACATGATGAGATAAACATTTTCCATGTTCTAACAAATTCTAGATAAACACCAACTGGAATGACTAAACCTACTAGAATTTGGTTAACCGTCACGCTATTGGTGGACACCCAGATGGTCTGCAATCTTAGCTTTCACAGAAATATTGCTGTTAACAGCCTTCTTTTATGGGCTGGAGTCGGGAGATGGTTTGTGTCAATGTTTGTGTTTAAAAGCCAAGCGGTGCATATACTCTCTGCAGACTTGGAATCTGGGGACCCCTAGTGACTCTGGGTGTTCGCTTAAATTCTCTGTGCCTTAGTCTGTCATCTTGACATTAACCAGACAAATCCCTTCACAAAAACAGCATTACCACAGAAATCGGCCATAATAAAAATATTTCTGAGCCCGGGATGATGGCCCCCGTGAGCAGCGAGCTGGTTGCATGGCAGGAACCCCGCCGCCGTACAGAGCTCACAGTGGAGGCTTCTCCCGTCCTCGCCTGCACGGTGGGTCAGGGCACAAGTGCTCTGCTGTCCCTGCAGCCAGGGCCACTGGAGAAAATGGGGGCTGCAGCATGTGGCCCATGAGGCATTTGGGGTTTTCTTTGGTAACATAAAGAAAGGGAAATTTGTCCAAATGAGGCAAGCCTCCCATTGCTGGTTCAAATTAAGTAAATAAAAACGTAAATCCATTATGAGAATCTCTTCATGCTTTGTCATGTTGCGTTCTCATAGAAGGGGCCTGGACACTTTAAGAAAGCCCCCCGATGTAGCTCTGTTTTATTATTACTATGAAACTTCTAGTTGGAGAAAGCAACGTGGTCCCCACTGCTCACCTGCACCCACAGATGTCCACGTGTGGCACGCAGTCCCCCAGTCATGACCTCCGTCCAAGCCAGCTCCAAGCAACTGGCTCCATCCTTTCCCACCTCGCTGCCACGAGCAGAGCATGTGCAGGGCGGGAAGGGCCTGCGGCACCCTGGCTGAGAGCCGAGTCACTGAGGGGCGCGATGCCCAGTAGTAGGTGACATTCCTTTGTCTTCTGTGCTTTCATCCCCTCCCGTTTCCTGGGACTGCTGTTCAGTCCTGTTCCTCATTCCTCAAGCTAAATTCCCTCGTGGTTAATCTGGACTCAGCCAAACCCGCCCCGGGCTGTCTAACCTCCCCAGGTTTCCACAGTCTCCAACTGCCCTTCAGCTTTCTCTGTGCAAAACAGATTCCTCAGGGACTTGGTGTCAGGAAAGCAGTCTGACCAAGTCATCCTGCTGGTCATGCAGAAACGAAAACACAGCTTTTTCCATCCTTTGCCTGATTGGGTTGCACGACCTTTTACTCTCTCATCGTCATTTCTTTTAGATGTTGAAAAAAAGAAAAAGAAAAGGACTGTTTCATTTCTGGTAACCTGATTTAAAAGGTGGTAACACCTGTATTCTTAGCTTCTGATGAGTTTCAGAATTGGTGTCCAGGGCCATCTGTCTTTGCTTCCCGGGAAGCTCAACGGAAATCCCATAGTGTTGGTATTCTAGAACCTTCTTTAGGTTTGCCTGTTTCTAGGTATTATGAATTAGGATGACGTGAATGCTGGGCTGTTTAGGATCAGGCTGGCTTAAAGCTATGGAATGCCGTCCCCGAAAAGTGAGCCATGAAGGGGTTAAAAAGCGAATGTATTCCCCAGCCCCTGTCTGCCTGAGAAGGAGACGGGAACAACAGATACTTCTCCGGATGTGCTCGGTCTTCACCCTTTTTGTTTTGTTGCTCCCACGTGTGCTCATGGCCTTGCAGCTGGAAAGCTTGGAGGCAGCACTTCTGCCTTGCGGTGGGAGACGGTCCTGTGAGGAGTCAGCGTGGCGTGGGTAGAACCGGCTTCTGGCCTTTGGAGGAAGGAGAGGGCCCTTTTCTAAAAGTGGACTGGATAGCAAGGGAGTGTTCTTAGGAAGACATGCAAGGCAAATCCTGTCTGGGTAATTGTTTTTTTTTAAGGCATATCCACACCACCCACTTCCCCCAGCAGATCAGCACCTTGCCCAGGACACATGCTGGAAATGTTGTCATCGTTGGCGTGTGCGTCTCCTTCCTGGATTTCAGCCTCTTAGCCGCAGGGCCCCGTCCCCAGCACCAGCACCATGAGGCTGCTCACTCCAGGGCCCGACGCGTCCCTGCTTCAGTCCCCATCCCTCTGATCTCCGAGCCACTAGGCCTGGAAGAGAGCCATGGGGAACCGGAAACAACCCCGCTGCACCTGGGTGGGGGCTGGGGCGGAGCCACGGGGAACCGGAAACAACCCCACTGCACCTGGGTGGGGGCTGGGGCGGCCTCCACGTGAGAACGGGCTGTCATCGGAAGAGCTGTGAAGGAGGAGCCAGAAGCAAAGTAGTTCTTTAGGAAGGGTCCTGTTCTGGCCGTAATCTTAAAATGGAGCGCATTCAGGTGTGCCTAGGCTTGGCCTGTCTCCGCAGAAGAGAAGCGGCCTTAGCACACCTTTTATTTTGTGTTTCTAGTCCCGTTCCGAGGAGAGGGAGACTCACTTAGATGGCCTCGGATGTCAAGAATGGGGCCTGACAGTGGGAGAGAGAATAATGAGGGTCGATTTCTTCCAGGGCCCGTGTTTAATGCCTCCGTGTACTCCGACACTCCGTCCGTCACCCGGGGAGATCTGATCAAATTGTTCTGCATCGTCACTGTCGAAGGCGCAGCCCTGGATCCAGGTACTTCTCCCCACCTGTTCTCCTTCCCCCCGTGGCTTTTTGTAAGTGTTTCTGGCATCATCCCTGCTGTGTTGCGCAGGTGTGCAAGTCAGGGGTTGGGCTGTCTGTTTATCCCCAAACTGCTTGACTCAGGACTTTGTTCTCAGTAGGTGTTCAGTAAGTATCTGTTGAATGGATGCATCTGTCTGTTAGATGAATTGGAAACGCATCCAGACATTTAATCTGGCTGTCAGGGCGATCAGTGGGCCGCGTCGAGGGCTGATGCTAGCAGCTTGGAGATGCAGCGCAGACCAGGCTCCTCCCCTTTGTCTTGCACTCACCTAACTGTTCAGATACTTACCGAGCTTCTCTGTGTGCAGTGCTGTTCCAGACACTGGGAATGGAGGAGCGAGCAAAACGTTCCGAGTCTGCCCTCACAGCACTCGCAGCCCAGTTAAGGAGACAGACAATAAAGAAGTCCCTGTATCATATCAGATAGTGATTGATGCTGTGAAGAAATACCGAGGGAACAGACAAGTAGCAAGTGACCAAGGGTTGCTTAGTGTAGATTAAATTCTTAGAAAATCTTCGCAGATTTTCTGTTGCAGAAAATATTGGCATTGCTAGCTGGATGCCAAAGACTTGTGGACCATTAGTCTTACGCCCTTTCTGCTTGCCCCGCTTCGTGACAGGCGACGTCCCTCTCTCACTTGTATTTAAAGGAACGTCCAATGCAAATGCACTTAGATGTCTGTGTTGCTGGGCAGGACCATACCCACCTCTGCCTTCTGAGGAGCTCAGGGAGCAGCCGACTCACTGCCTGGGGGCCGCCCATCTCCTCTGCATGCTTTGACCTTGGGCATCTTTGTGCCACCCACCCCATCACAAGCAGAGCCATGGCCTCTCCCAGGCTATTTTAGTACCTTAAAAAGGCTAGATCTGCACAGCTTTTGTAGAGTTCTGTGCAGAGACCACTGGACGTGTGGCCCTGGGATGGACACTGGAAGCAGGTGTTCATTCTGTATCAAAGGCGAGTTATAAGCAAAGGGAGGGTGGCCTGCAGTGAAACCAGCGTGAACACCATGGGGGGCACTGGGCAGAGGTGGTGTCGAGGAGCAGAAACCTGGGCGGCCGCCCCTTGAGGTCTGGCCCCTGCAGGACCACCAGTTGAAGGTGCAGGTAGCAGCCAGTTCAGAGTTGGCAAATAGTTTCTGTAAAGGACCCAGGTGGGAAGTACTTTCGGCTCTGTGGGCCAGATGGTCTGTGCAGCGACTGCTCCACTGTGGTGTGTGCAAGCAGAGTTGTGCAGACCAGGGCACAGCTGCAGCTCTGGAAAACTGTGCACAGAACAGGCAGGGGGCCGGATTTGCCCGGCAGGCCAGAGTTTATGACCCCTGGACTGGTTGATGGATGCCAGAATTGTCTCTCTGAGGGAACCCAAACAGGGCTGAGCTTTAGAGACAGGAAAAGGAAGAGTTTGTAGAAAATGTAAGAAAAGGAGAAGACAGAAACCACCCAAATGACAGAGGGGTTAGTGCTGCAGTGGGGGGAAAGGAACAAGGAGCCAAGGTCCTGAACGCATCGGTCGGCAGTTTGGTCACTGCTCAAACGTCGTGGGGTACGCTCACCACGCCTAGGTGGTCGGCGTGCTGCTGGAGTTGTGCACATGCTTGCACTTCTGTGCAGCTGGCAGCCCAGTGGGTGTTCACACCGGCGTCACCACACGTGTCAGTCATGCGTGTGATGTGACTGTGACGTCACTAGGTGGTAGGAGGTTTTCAGCTCCGTTATAACCTCATGGGACCACCGCCGAGTGTGGTCGTCACGATGTGCATGACGGCATCCTGCCGAGGACCCAAGGACTGAGGACGCACAGGAAAATTTACAATTGAAAACGAAGGGGGAGGAGAACACCATGCCAGGGGAAGGGGAGGGTAGGACTTTCCAAAAGCTGGAATGAGATAATGCCTTTTTACCCTTAAAGCTCATTTATGATAGATGCGAAAATAAATCATTTAAGTGTTCTTTCTCAGTAAATTAATGGGTCACCACTGGTGCCCTTAATCTAACAAGTCTTTTCCTACAGAGTAATGGCAAAAGCGATAGGTTGCTGTTATCGAGCAGATCACAATTTTCCAGAACTTTGCCCTCTTGGACTGTGTGGATGGAAGATTCTGAATAATTAAACACAAGTTGTAATTTAGTTTTTCCTCATGTATCCTATGGGCTGTGAAGGAATTCTGTTTTCAGAAAGGCCAGGTTTCATAAGTGGGCCAAGTGCCAAGCCACACCTGTGCCAAGGTGGGGGGATGAGCAGGGGCAGGTGGCGGCCATTTGGAGGTGGCGTGTCAGGTCAGGTTTTCCAGAAGCAAAACCTGAGACAAGCATGCGAGTGATTAATTGAAGGTGTGTTCTCAGGAGAAAACCATGAGGGAGCGAGGGACTCAGCACAGGGCAGGAGAGAAGCCAGGCTAAGATGTGAATTCAGAACGAGTCCAGCTTCCTGCGGGAGCTCCGGAGAGTGGGTAGCACCACAGAGCGTGAAATGCTCAAGGGAAGGGAAAGGGCTGGACTCTTACATCCCTGTATTAGTCAGTCATTGTGCACAGGCTGAATGGCTGGGGCAGGAGGGCGTTCCTTACCCTCCAGGAGGTGGCTTCTGTCAGCTAACGCCAGTCCTCTGGAGGACAGTCCAGGTGTGAGAGCGTAAGCAGCCAACACCTGCAGCAGCCGGGGGCTCAGCGCACCAGCTGGTCGGGACAGGGCCCAGGAGCCGCTGCTCCAGGCGGCAATGCCCCTCCTGTCAGCAGCAGCTATTTGTAGAGCTGTGTGTTGAACTGTGGAGATGAGGATGTTGTTCATGGCAGCCGACTTTTACTGAGCACTTACTACGTTCCAGGTGCTGTTTTAAGCATTTTACAAAGATAACTACCTTACCATGGTGATGTTATTTTCATCTTACAGATGCGGAAACTAAGTCACCGTGAATTTCAGTGACTCACCCAGGTCATGTAGCTAATAAATCCTGGTGCTGGGAGTCTAGCCCACTGAGCCTGGCCCCACAGCCTGGCCACCACCGCCCTGGAAGGCACAGCAGGACTGCGCTCAGAGTCTGGGCACAAGTCACAGGGACACAGTATGACTTTTACCATCAGGCACCCCTAGCACCTGCAGGTGACAGCAGCTCTGAGCTAGAATTTCCCACAGGACAGTGCTGCAGGTACCCCCCTGCCGTGGCACTGCCAGGGTGTGAGGGTGTATGGACAGCACGCCCTCTGCCCCCAGGACCCAGTCTGCTTGGCGAGAGATGACCTGCAGTGTGGGAACAATCAGATTGTTTGCCCAGGTGCTGCAGTGGCCTGTGGGGAGAAAGAGAAAGTATTTTGAGGATCAGAGTAGAGAGCCGTCACCCTGGCGGCAGAGCTGAGGTTTTCCAAGGCCCTTAACATTTCTAGAGTGAGTTGAAAAGGAATGATCATTTGGGTAGTTTTGTAGTAATTCTTGCAGGCATCTGAATATAGTAATTTATTTGCCTTATGATGTGCTTTTTGAGGTTACAATGTGTATTTTCACTACATGAGTGTTACTTTGTTTAACCAAAATTGTGTTATTTAACCTTTATATAGAAAGCCTTGTCAAATGAATTTAGGATAAAACAGTGTTGGTGGCATTGCAGGCCTTCCTTGCCCACTGGGTGAGTCTTAGGCGCGACACGCTTGAAACCAGTTGGTAACCATCAGTAGCAGAGGTCAGGGCCATGGTAGACGCTCTCTCTCCACAGTCTTTGAGAATTACCACTTGTGCCAAAGTCTTCTTTCTCTAATGCCCGTATTAATTTATGTCAGGCTGTTAGAACCTTAATTTCGCAGCATACTTTACGATTCAGCAGCATTACTCTCCGGGACTGTTAAACTGTGGTTCAATTTTCTCAGCTTGACGTTTTTTCCTCTGGTTCTGAATGCATGAACTTCTGCGGGGGTTGGGGGCACCGCAGCGAACAGTAAAATCAGAACTGTTTACGACTCGAATTGCTGTATGATTCCCTTGACGTACCTTTTGTTTCTTAGGACTTTCGTGTCCTTCCAGTCTTGGATGCTTCTGCCCCAGATGCCCAAGGACCCTGCTTTCTTTGGGAGACACAGTGTGTGACATCACCATATCCCAATGCTTTACATCCTGTGTTCTTTGTAGGAGACAGTTGGGGCCTCACTCTTCTTCCTGTGCTCCTTAGACTGAGTGGTGGCAGCAACAGGGTTACGGGGGAGGACCCTGGGGCTGGACTCCCTGGGTCAAGACACATGCTCTGCCACCTGCTGGCTGTGTGACCTCACGGGTATTTGGTCCTGCACAGGGTGCGGAGTGTGAAAGTGGCCTCACCACGGGGTTGGTGTGAGGCCTCGGTGGGGCCTAAGTAGGCAGAGTGGTGCCGGCCCCACGTCAGGCAGCCTGCATGTTAGCTGCACATGGTGTTTCTGCCCATTGCACTGATCCCAGGGTTTTGGCTTGGTAATCCGTAGATGACATGGCCTTCGATGTGTCCTGGTTTGCGGTGCACTCCTTCGGCCTGGACAAGGCTCCCATCCTCCTGTCTTCCCTGGACCGGAAAGGCATCGTGAGCACGGTCCGCAGGGACTGGAAGAGTGACCTCAGCCTGGAGCGCGTGAGTGTGCTGGAGTTCCTGCTGCGGGTGCATGGCGCCGAGGACCAGGACTTCGGCAACTACTACTGTTCCGTGACTCCCTGGGTGAGGTCGCCCACAGGTTCCTGGCAGAGGGAGGCAGAGATCTACTCCAAGCCCATCTTTCTGACTGTGAAGATGGATGGTAAGAGCAACGTGCAGATAATGCTCGGGACTGCAGCTGAGGGAAGGAAGGCAGGTCTCCCCGGCTTGAGGAATGTGCCGGAACTCGGCCTGGCTTCCTCTGCCTGGCTGAGGCCGAAACCAGGAGGAGCACAGGCAGCCCTTGCTGTCGGCCCAGCTTGGGTGTTGGACGCTGGGGCACCGCTGAGAAATGATATTAAGACCACTGGAAAGGCTTGGTGCTTTCTCTAGATTCTGTACACACTCACTGTGCCAGGCAGAGGCAGAGAACGGAGTTGAGAGGGCAGGTTCAGGGCTCCGGGTGAGGCGGTAAATGGGTTCCTGCGACTTTGTCTTCTGGATTCTGCTTCTCGGAAAAGGGAGGCTCCTCCTGATGTCACCAGCATGGAATCCTGGGTAGGGGCCAGCGGGGACGCTCCCAGCCTTTCTGGCCACCACTGACCACCAGGGCAGCCTAAGGAGGTGGTCTTAGGGCCCTTCCCCACCATTTCCTGAGCATTCCAGAGTGGGGACAGGGGTTCCTTGATTAATGAGAAATGTTTTCTCTGTGAGAAGTTTCAGAGCTAACATTAACCAAAGAAAACTCCATGGAGAGAATTAAAGTCCAGGTGCCTCTGAGCATAGGAGGCACTTCGAGTTTGTTGCCTTGGTGATGTTGTCATTCGGGGGCGACCAGAATGGGCCTCAGCTCTTCCGCAGATGACTTAGCCCTTCGGATCCTCTACCCCCCCTTTCATAAAGTGGGGTGTCAGCCTCTCCTCCGGTGGCTGTGACAGTACAGCCATAGGAAACATCAGGCACCTCCTGCAGTGCCAGCATCCACCCAGGGAGAGTTGGTGCTTCTGGGGAGGGGCCCTTGGGGGCGGGGGCAGGGGACCTAAGCAGTGCCTGCATCCCTGACACCGGCCCATGTTTGCATCTTAGAAATTCTTCCCTTGAAGTGGCTCCATGTGAAACCCAGATTTACCAAACAAGTGTGGGGGTGGTTATTCACTGTGCCTGACAGTTTACTAGGGCTACTTAAAATAGCCCTCAGCACATGTCAGTCATTCGATACATACAGTGGGTTTACATACAGTTTTATTATTTTTTATAAGGAGACATCTGCTGCGGAGTGTGCAGCGCCCTTATACTGACTTTTAAAAATCGGCCTCCTGCCAAAACCCTAAAAAGCAAATTGACATTCAAAGACATTGAGAAGTCACTTTTCTGTTTTCTCCCCGCTCCACCCCACCCGTCCCTCTCCCCCACCCAGAACTGCCGAGAGAGACCTGTGTTCACTTCTGGACGAGCAGGACTGAGCGCTCCCGTCAAAACTGCTGTGCTAGGCACTGGAGACAGGGTTGGGGAGGAGGAGTGGTCTCGCCTGCAGCCTCCGCCCTGGCCTCGCTAACCGGCCTCCCTTTGCTCTCCCCCTCCCAGTGCTGAACGCCTTCAAGTACCCGCTGCTGATCGGCGTCGGCCTGTCCACTGTGGTCGGGCTCCTGTCCTGCCTCATCGGGTACTGCAGCTCCCACTGGTGTTGCAAGAAGGAGGTCCAGGAGACCCGGCGTGAGCGCCGCCGGCTCATGTCCATGGAGATGGACTAGGCCGGCACCGGCCGAGGCAACGACGGGGCCGGCCCAGGAGCGATTTGGGCGAGAAGAGGACGGTGGTACTCGAACGTGGCGTGTGTTACAGTAAAACCCAGTCCTCTCTAATCTCAGGTGGGACTCAGCGCTCCCTCCTCTGCATGCCAAGCTCGGAGCGCGGACACGTTCACCAGCACACAGCTTCTCTTCCCACGGCACTTTCTGAGGACAGTCGAGCGTGTCTTTCCCAACCGCCGCTTTTTAATGGTTAACCTCTGTCTAATTTTTTTCTCCTACTGGTTTATAAATCTCTGACGTGTGTGTGTGTGTTTATAGCTCTTGTCCTGAGGGGTTGTGGTGAGGACGGGGTGATGGCGTTCGTTCGGAGCTCTCTGTCCTGGGTGAGAGCCGGCCTCAGGGCCGGAGGCAGGCATTGGGGGAGCGGTGAGGCGCCCCACTCTGTGCCGGCCCGGAGACAACATGGACCTGTGCCAGAGGCGAACCTGTAGCTTCCACTGCCCCGCCCCATCCCCTGTTTCCAGAGGTTTAGACCACATTTGAAATCTAAATTTGCAGTATGGAACTTCCTATCGAGCCCAAATGCATATTTTGGTTTTGCTTCTCTGCTCCCTTCCATTTGTTTGCTCTTTGCTTTCCATGAGTGTGCTGGAATGGCAGCCCTGGAATCAAGAATTTGGCTCTCCACCGAGCACCTTACCTTGCCACCTTAGCCTTAAGAATGAATATGAAGAAAACTACACAGCCACCTCCGTCCAGGGCAGTAAGAAGGTCTGCAAGGAAGAGGAGGCTGGGGACATGAAAAGGAACAGACACTCGGAGAGTGCGGAGGCCCCCGGGGCCCCAGGGAGAGTGGAAGGCGCATCCTGAGAGCTGGGCTTCTGCATCTTGAGCCGGGAGGGTCCGTGGTGCCAGGGGTGTGTCAGGTGGAAGGAGCCACCTCCATTTCCCAATCCTGTCCTTTGCAGGAGGCAAAGGCCTTGGACACCAAGGGACGACTAGGGGACCCACAGAAACCCCACGTGCTTCACGGGCCGCGTGGTCCCCTTAACGTGAAGGACGGCTGCTGCTGGTGAGACGGGCCGAGTCCCGGAATCAGAACTTGCCTGGGGGAGCCGTGCGTTCTCTCTGACCTTTTTGGTCCTTCAGGTCTTTGTGAGATCCCCGGCGAGGGCTCGGGGAGAAGGGGTAGGCTTTGTAGGCTTGACTCTGTTGTTAGGAACGTGAAGGAAGCCCAGCAATTTATTGCCACGTGAACAGCCTACAAAGCAGCCCTGGGAGCATTCTGTTTGGCCTGGCTGCCCAGACCAGGAGGAGGACCATGGACAGAAGAGATCTTCCACTCCCTGCAGCATCTGGCCCCTGGCGCGGCGCCGTCCCGCCTTCCGAAGGCATCCCTCCCGGTGGGGCTCTCTGAGGCTCACAGGTGACTCATGCCCTACTTTGCACTCCTCTGTGCTGCTATTGTGGCTCTGAAGGATCTAACACTCCTCTGTCTTCCGAAGAGGGAAAAAAGATGCGTTTGTTTTGAGCAATAAAGTTATACAAAATGATGGCCATTCATGTACAGCTCTTTGTTGCAGTGGGCTGGACAAGCCAGACACCCCCCTCCCACCCCTCTCCCCCTCCCCCTCCTACCTTCCTCACTCCGCTGCCCATGATTCCTTCTGCTCTTGTCACCGAGTCCCCCCCAGAGGCATATTCCCATTCAGTGTTTTCTTTTTGTTTTGCTCACTGAGTGGACCACTCTCCAGATAGCAACGTGGTTCTGCACAGATAGTAGCAGCCCAGGTGAATTCCAGGCACGAATGAAACCCAGGAAGCAGGCAGCCAGTGTGCCCCAGCAGAGCACGGGTGGCTGGTGGGGAGCAGGAGGCCTTGGTAGCTCCAGAGCCAGGTATTTTCCACATGTCGTTACCTAACTCCTCCTTCAGAGGAGGTGGGTCACAGGTGATCGTACGAACCGGAACTGGAGAGAACACACACATAGGTGCTGTGTTGGGGGCGGCCAGCATCCTGGAGCCCTGGCACTGACCACACGGACTACACGGACTAGAAGATGCAGGATTGTTGTAGCACAGGCCTCTCTTGGTAGGAGAAAAGGGTGCTTAGCTTGGGACATGCCCAGGTGGCCCCAAGTGTATGTGAAACCATGGGTGGGTCACAGCAGACACAGTGGTAGTTAAGGTGACAGGTGCTTACACACTGTACCTTATCCTTTCAAACTGCCATTGTAGTTCAAGGCTGGGGATATGAAAGCATTGACCCCATCCTCTGCCCATTGGGCTGGCCAAACGGGCAGTCGCCTGGGGGCTGGCCAAAGGGGAAAATCCCAGGGGGTTGTACCAAGGACCTCCTTCCTTCCAGGGACTTCAGCTTGCCAGGAGTGTGTGTCCTTGCAGGAGTAGGAGCCACACTCTTACGCTGTACCAAATAGAGCCCCACCAAGTGAGTGCCCTTCCAGGAGAGGCTCCTGCCAGAAGCGCCGGGGCGGACAGAGGGAGGACCCAGCCAGGATTCACACGGATGGCGTTATACTTCTGAACAAAAACTTTGTAAAATGTTACGGTTTTTCCCTACTCATAAAAGTATCCCCAGAAAGAACCTAATCTGTGTTCAGATAGGAGCCTCGAAATTCCTTTCAATTGTTTACTTTATAATGTTTACATACACTTTACACATAAAAAAAAGAAAAAATGCAAACTCTTGACTTTTTATCAACTTTTCAGATTTTTCACGGGACAGTGGAACTTTGACTCACCGACTGGATTTCAACCTTACTTTAGAAATGTATTTATTTGTGTATCTTCTCCCCTCCCATCCACGTGGCTTCCCTGAGACCCTGGAGAAAGGCCCCTCCTACGCAGACCCTTGTCCATCCCCCCTCCTCCCAACCCGTGGCTCTTGCTTCTTGCTTTGCAGATGGCCTGCAGCCATGAACTTGTCACTGGCATCTGTGAGCCAAAGACTGAGCCTTCGTGGCAGGAATAATAAGCAATACTACACAACTTGCTACTTTCAGAAAGCTTTTTTTTAGTTTCACCGATGACAACAGAGGAAGAAGGGAACTGGGATGTGGGTAAGTTCTCTTCCGCTGTTCGACCAAATTCTCAGTGATACGTGTTGGGTGCAGATCACTAGGAGAAAAAAGTTGACTTTTTCTTTTGTAGCGGGGCACATAGGATCTGCCGAATTTTATGTAGACAAAGGAAGGGTCTTGTGTATTTTTGTCCATATCCAATGTTATATGAACTAATTGTATTGTTTTATACTGTGACCACAGATATTATGCAATGCACCATTTGTTTTTTATTTCATTAAAGGAAGTTTAATTTAAATTGACATTGTGTGAGGAACGTGATGTTGGCCTCGGTCACCCTTTCATCTCCTCTGCATGAGGGATTATGGCTAAATTCTAGCTGCCACTTTAGCACCTTCTGGTCTCGTTGAGCCCTATGATAGCATTGCAGATTTTCACTAAAGATGAAAGAAGAAGTGGATTTCGCGGGATCAGTGCTGAGATTCCCACTGAGCAGAAAGGCGAGGGCCAGACCCGATGGAAAGAAGGTCTCTTGGTCTTTCGGTGAATTCTCATGACCTTAGAGGTCTCTGCCTGTCAGGAACAAGAAGCTCGCTGTTGTTCCCGTCTGTAGATCAGGAAACCAACACTGAAGTTCTGTGGCCATATCGTGACTGGAAGGAACAGTGTGTGGCTTTTCTGACTCATGTCCCAGTCTGGGCCAAACCAGCCCAGAAGGCGCTGGCCCTTTGTGGTGCTGTTCCCCGGCCGCTGGCTTCAGGCACCTGGACAGGAGGAAGCATGCGGAACCCCACCGTCCTGCTGGCGTGCCCCATGGACTTTCCCACGGGCCTCATTTGTGTTCTGGGCAGGGGACACCTCAGGTCGTGGGGTCTGAGTCCTGGTTGCTACCCTTGCTCGGGGGTGGGCTCCGTTCTGGCCATGGTGAAGGTCCTGGCAGTTTATAAATGCACAGTGACCGCTCTGCTGTGGGGAAGAGCCCACCACTGCACGCCGCCACGGAGGAATCTGCCCGAGTCAGAACGGTGGCACTGTCCGAGCTGGTCTTTAGCAGTCCCCTACCCACCACTGAACCTGTTCCTGCCTCAGTAGAAATTGAAAACCAAAACTTGCTTGTGTGCTCACTATGCCCCCAGGCATTGTGCTAAGGTCAGGGAACCAGCCACTTCCTTGCCCTTAGGGCTTGACACAGTTTGCCTAAATCTCTTTCCATCTGACTCACACTTCCCCTCCAGGTCCCTGGAAGCCTGTTCCGCTCCTCTAGGTGTGAGTGAGGACCCCTCTGACCGATGCTCTGGCAGTCTGAAAGTGTCGTGAGGAGAGGGACCATTCATGGCTGTGGTCCTGGTGCCCAGTTGTGACCACAGTTAACACTGGGATTCTTACGATGTGCTCCACACTTGGACAAGTGCAAGTCACCTCTAGGTGGCAGCAGCGGAAGCTCTTCCACCCGCTCTCCAGGAAACCGGGTCTTCCAACTCCCAGCCCCTCCACTTCCTCTGACCCATGGACTGCTGTGCGCAGCACACTGTTTCAAAATGCAGGTTTTATTATTCTTCAGGTAGGGCGGGGCCATCAGATCAGCAGATGGCTACCATTGAAAAGACAGTTCGATATGCTCGCAGATCCCAAGAGGAGGGCCACCCGGGGAAGCGCCAGGGTCTGTCGGAGCAGAGGGAGTGAGGGAGCAGCATGGGTACCAATGGCCTTGACTGTGGTCTTTCCAGGAAGGAACAAGTGCAGGGAAGCAGACTTAGGACTGACTAGTTTGGAGAATTCCAGCTGGCTCTGGGGTCCTTCATTATCTGGTCCCTCTCCCTGGGGTGATCTGATCAGGGAACAGTAGTCCTGAGTGTGCACATGCAGTGGAGGAGGGGAAGGAGGTGTGGGCTCCGGGTTGGTTGGTCTGTGCAGGAAAGGCATGCTCGCAGGTGAATCATGTTCTTTCTCTAGGAACTGGCTGGCCTGGGAGGGGCAGCCTGTCCACAGTCAGCAACCCCCTAGATGTCAAAGAAACAAAAAACAGAAAGTAAATGGACATGATGAGTACACTCCCAGCTTGGGGTCTGTATACCACCCAGATACACCTGAGTGGCTCAGCTCCATCCAGGGAGGGGGCACTCACCTGAGTCTTCTCGTCCCGTTTGTTCTCTGACCTATTTGTCAACAGTGCCGGTTACTGTGGTTACATAAACTCATCAAATGGTAGATACACCAATGAAATATGAGTGCCAACAAAAGGGGTGTTGATAAAAGCACAATGAATTCTCTGGAAAAACTCAGTACAGGCAAACTGCTTTTTAAAAAATGCTGTTGATTTAGGTCCAAACAAAACAACTATAAACGTTCAGGGGGACAAATTATAGAAACATGGAAGGATTCTGTCCTCCACTGGCTTCACAAATGTTTTCTTTTAATTCTTACTCCATTCTAAAGAAATCAAGCCTGAAAGTTGTAGAAAAGACATTATAGGTTTGGTTTATGCAAAAACGGGATAGGAGACCCCAGACAACAGACCCGCACTCGGGAAAACCTGGGCTTGTGCGGAGAGATCGGTGAATGAGTTTGCATGTGTGTGGTTGATAAAAATGTTAGGATACATAGGAGTACTTTCATATTTCCCAACTCACCTGACGTTTGCTGTTCATTGGTCAACCAACAGCTCTTAACTGTGTCAGACAGTGGACTTCTGCCATCACTGTCCCCATTCTTTTAGCTGAGGAAATTGAAGTTTAAAGAAATTAAGTAATTTGCTCACACTTTGAACCCAGATCTGACCCCAAAGTCTGTAAATGTGTTAAATCTCTGCACCAGCTACAGGGACAGAATATGTTAGGCATTCAGTATTCCTTAATAAGATGGATGAGTAAGAACTGGGCCCTGCCCTTGTGAAATTTATGATCTTATAGGAGAGGGAAGCATGTACATAAATCATTTTATAACTTATAATAAGTCAAATTATACAAGTTCACTGTCATAGCACAGAGAAGGGAGTGGTGAGCCCTACCTAAGGCTCACCTTCCAGAAGGTTCTGGCTCCGTGTGGTGCCTGCTTGAAAGCTGGAAAGTGAGATGAAGAGACCATGGCTTTGGCAGTGGCGGGGGAGCGTGAGACCACTCAGGAGACCGCCGAAAGGAGGTCTGGCTGGCAGCTTGCAGGATCTCATGGAAGGCGTCAAGAAAGGTCTCACATAGGAGATGCAAACCGAGATTTTAAAATGTTTGAAAGAATGGGCATTTCCCAGGTAGGAATGGTTCCGAGCAAAGGGCATAGCATTTGCAAAGTTGAAGAGGGAAATGATGGTAATACACATTCAGAGAAATACAGTGGTTTTTTGTCTGCAGGGTGAGGTGGGGGGAGAGTCCCCATGGACCAATTTGTCAAGGTCAAGTCTAAAAGTTTGGACTTGATCCTCTAGAAATATCTGGGGAGCCATTGAAAAACTAATCAGGAGAGCGCATGGCTACGTGTGCATTTGAGATTATGCTGGCAGCTGGGGAGGTGTGGACAGGCAAGGCTGCAAGGTGAATCCAACTGTGTTAGTGCGGGTGAAAAACCATACTCAACTCTGACAGCAACGGGTAGAAGGAATTCCTAACAGGCATATCTTGGAGATAATGCGGGTTGGGCTCCAGGCCCTACAACAAAGCAAGTGTTGCAATAAAGTGATTCCTCATCTTTTTGCTGGTAAAGGGTTTTGCTTTCAATATGTAAAGAATGCAATGTCCGTGAAGTACAATAAAGCAAAGCACAGTAATACAAGGTGTGCCTGCAAAGACTGTAGGAAGAACTGATAGAATTTTATAACTGGATGTGGAGTATGGAGCCAACCGTGGGGCCAGGTGGTATCGGTGCATTCAACCACAGTGGACAATGCAGTGAGAGAGAAGTAGCAGTTTCAGCTGGAGACTCAGCCTGAGTTTCCTGCGGGGCCTTCCAGTGGAGATGTTCAACCCCCACTAGATAAGTGGTCCCGAGCTTTAGGTAGAGGCTGGGGGTGGAGAAACTGATATATTTGTGAGTGTGTGCAGATGAGGGACGAGAGCAGCCAAGGACCCACGACAGAGCCCTGGAGAAGACTACGTCAGGGCTGGGCTGCAAACGGGGCCCAGTGGGAAGGAGACTCCGAAGGGAGTTCTGACGGGGTGAGGGAAAATCCTGGGGAGAGTGGAACCGGCGGAGGAAGGAAAGAGTCCTACAGGTTCATCAATGGCCAGCAATGCTTGGTGTTACAGAAAGACCGATCTAGATAGAGCTGAGTTGTGTCCATTGTTGTGACCCTGGACACCTGGATGGGGCCAAGCCAGATTGCAGGGGGTTGAAGTGCCAGGGAGTTAGGAAATCCAACAGTACAGAACACTGGGAGACAGAAGTTGGGAGAGGGGAGGGGAATGGAGGGAGTTTAAATCTAGGGTAAGGGGGTGTCTGTTGAGAAGGGTGGGAAGCCCCTGAGCCACTGCGAGGGCCCAGGAAGCCATGAATGGGCACCGCATCTGAGGGGGTAGGAAGACCTAGAGCCCAGGTAAAGGGCGCTTCCTTCTTCAGGGCCTATTCTGAGCCCCCCATCTTTTTTTTGTTCTTAATCAGGTCTGGTTGTCACTTAATCTTGACAGGAAATTGAAGGAAAAGCTCTTCCCCAGGGAGTATTCCGAAATAGCAGTTGGCCTAGGAATCCCGTGTGTGGCTCGCTCCTCTGCCACCATCCCCATTCCCCACCTCCCGCTCCCCACCCCATCCCTGGGCCCCCACCTTTGCCTCTGCCTGTAGGATTCAAGTTCAGGCTCTTCTCCCAGAGGTAGGAAGAGTTGCCACCCACCTGGAGAAACTGTTCAGCCTTGGTTAACTAATCATCAGCTCCTGGTGAAGCTGGGTCAGTGGGAAGTGAGGGACCTGGGCATTCTCCTCCATCGTGAGGCCCAAGTCACACCTGGGCACACTCGAGGCTTCAATATCTCCCTTTGTTCTTCGAGGCAGTTGACAAAGGTCATTTGACCCTTTCCTGTGGCATCACTGCTTGGTGTCCCATACGTGTAGACACAAGGCTCGGCCCATATACTTTGTTAAGTCCCAAGCCTGCGGGGCAGCTATGAATCTGGCCGGAATTATAAGAGCTCAAGTAGGGAAAGGCACAAAACCATGATCAGCTTCCTGCTGACACACATTCTGCCTTCAGAGAGTCGTGAATAGCAAGCTTGAAGGAAGAATAGAAAACACTGACTCCAAGTAAGAAGCAGCCTTAGAATGCAGCCATGTCCTAGCCACACACTCTTGGCTAAGTTAGTTGAGTCCTCTGAGCCTCAGTTTTTTCATCTGCAAAATGGGATGAGCAGTGCCTGTCACAGTAATCTGAGTAATCCTGTAAAACTGCACATGTGAAAGTTCCCTGTTTAAATATTGGTAGTTCTCGGGCCTAAATTCTCAGGTAGGAAAGCACAATGGGTGCAACTTCTGATTCTGCAGAGTTAATATTTGAGCGTGTCACATCAGAAAAAATTAAAAACATCTCTTTTCATTAACCTTCCAGGACCTGAAATAGGATTTTTCTTTTTCTGTAGTACGTTCCTGTGTTGCTTTGTCTAGAGTGGGCCCCCTTCCTCCATCTGAGGCAAGAACTACATTCCTTTCAGATGATACAATTGCAGTGCACCGATTCCCAAGGTAGTAGAATAACGCTCTCTCTTGCTGGCTCTATTTTTTCTTTCTCCTTTTTTTTTTTTTTTTAAACAACAGAAAGCTGCTTTCACCCCTAGGAAAAAAGTGCCATCACTCTGTGCATGTTACATTCTGGCAGAAATGGAGCCACTAAAATAGTAACAAACAAAAAGGGGCAACAGCCGGGAGTGAGGAGTCGCATGGTAGTTACTTGGTTGCGTGCACTCCAGGAGTACAGGGTGCTCTGTGTTATCGGGAATGGTTGTCTCTGCAGTCAGTGCTGGTTTCTGAAGTAATTCTCCTTTCAGTGCACTTGGCAGACTGATTATGCTGTTAGCCCCAGTTATTTATCGTTCCTTTTACAGATTCCGTCACTAAAGAGAGAGTCTGTTAAGCCATCTCTTGCATTTGGACTTGGCCATATGACTTGCTTTGATCTGTGAGGTGTTAGCAGTCATGATGCAAGCAGAAGCTTTAAAAAGTACTGATGTGTTTCCCCTAATTTGTTTGGACCCCTAACACCATGAAAACATGGCCAGGCTACCGTCCTAGAGGGATGTGAGGGGGACCCAAGCCAAGGTCATCCTAGACCATCAGGCTCTTGCCAGCAGATGCTTGTGAACAAAAATAAATGTTTGCTGCTCTTCGCCACCAAAGTTTTTGTGGTTGTTTGTTACACAGCAATGACTGACTGAGATGGTGTGTTTGCCTAAAATTTTGGTGCCAGGGGCGACCCATGACTTCAACTGAAATGGTGAACAAATTCTTGTACTTCAGGCCATGCTGATATTATAGCTAGCAATCTGGAGAGGGAGTTTGAGATCTCCATTCTATGTAAACTGCCCTTTAATTGTTCCCTAAATACAACCTTCACACTCCTGTCTCTGTATCTCTGTACAAAATTTCCTTTCTCCCTATTGCAGCGTCCTTCCCTCTCTTCTTTGCCTGTTTAAATTACAAGAGATCTCTGAGGACCTACTTAAAACCAGCCTTTTCTGAATGAATGTGGCTGCCCTCTGCCTGCAGTGATCTCTGCAGCTATTAATTCATAGGGTATTTCTTATCAGAACCATAGTTTGGACACCCAACACATGTTCCTCATATGGCTACTATTTCTTATCCACAGTTGTTTACTAAACTTGATTCCAAGCTCCTGGTGGGCAAGGCCCATCTTCCCCTTTTTTTAATCCCCAGCCCTTTTCCCTATTGTCCTTAAACTAGATATTCTCTTTCCCTCCTTCAGATATCCGTGTCTCTTTAGTTGTATGTAATATGTTTTAGGGGACCTCACCTAATTTCCCTTGTGTGATAGCCGGTCATGTTCTTTCTTTTCTGCTAACCCCCACCATGCTTCCCCATCACAAATGGGGGTTCCTAGACCAGAGGCCCCACTTTAATTCCCTGTGCATCTCTAGTACCTGGTAAGGTGCTGCTCCTACAGCAGGTGCTCCAGTAAGTATTTTGTTACTTCTTCGTCTGTCTCTCCTCTGTCTTTCTTAAATGCCCTAAATCAGGCCCTCATCATTGCTCATACAGAAAACTGCAAAAAGGCTTGCAAGTGGCCTTGTATCCCTTCCTTCCTTGTCTTTCAACCAGTTAGCAACACACAATATGAAATTCATTTTTTTAGGAAAATCTAGCCAGACCATTCTCCTGCTACAAAACAAAACGAAATGAAACAAAACAAAAGACAAAACAAACAAAAACCCCTCTTAACAGCTGCCCCTTTCTACGGGGTGAAAGCCAAGCTCTTAGCGCGCATGGCCCACTAAGACCCGCCCAGCCTACCTCTCCAGGCACTTCTCCCTTCACACCAGCCTCCGCCTTCACTCCAACGGGGGTCACAGCTGGTGCGACATTCTTTGTGCTGCACCATTGCTGCCCAGCTGTACCTGGCTCCTTCCTCCCGAATGTTTCATTTGACCAGCCCAGCCCATCCTGCCCAGCCCTCCTGCCCACCAACTTCCCACTGTTCCCTTTCAGTTTCAGATTGATCGTGATGGTTTCAAGGTGGCATTCTGGTTGTTGGACCAAGTGGTGGTTTGCCGAGAAGCAAGACGGAGTTGCTAATGCCTTTGTAGGTGCACAGCCTCGTACAGCACCCAGAGCATAGAAGCACTAACAACAGTGTTGGAAGACTGGATGGGTCCAGGGATCTGCCTGAAGCGGACCAGTTTTCCCTCAACCTGTCTGAATGTAGGCTTGACCGAGGGAGCCAAGGTCCTCCGTGGGCTCACCCCTTGTCTCCTAGGACTAGAATGTGATTAAGTTAGCCAGAGTTCGGCGCCAGCTTCTAGACACTCCCCCACCCTCCTCGGTGCCCAAGCCCACACTGGGCGAAAGAAGGTTTACTTAAATGTCAGATAATGGTAGCTTATATATATTGAGCACTTAAACCAGGTACCGGATATTGTATATTGTTCTAAGTGTTTTAAGTAAATTAGTTCATTCAGTTCTCACAGCGATCTTATAGGGTACGTGTACTATTTTACAAATGAGGGTTAGAAAAGGTTAATAAACTTTTCTAAGGTCGCACCGCTATTAAACAGAGAATCTGCGTGCAAAGCCAGGCAGCCTGTCCCAAGGGCCTGCCATCGTCACCGTCGCCTGATGTGTCCCCAGGTTCATGTTCTGCCACTTCTCAGTCCTTCCCTCTCCCACGATGGGAAGAGAGGTTGGGGCTAAGAAAAAATATTTCTGTTTGATTTTTTAAAATTTATTGTTTGCTTAAATTCCCTTGTGAATACCTGCTGGTGCATATTTGGCCAGAACGAGGCCTATATTTTCTCATTTTTATCTGTGTAAACATATACTTACCCATGAAGATGACTTACATACCCAAATTGGAGCAATTAGCAAAGAACCATGATGCAACCAGTTGGCTTTTTGCAAGCCCTCTTGTTTCTCAGTGGGCTGGAAACCACTGCTTCCTCTTTGCCTTCACAGCCAGACCATAGCGTTTGTCACTCGCGTCTGAGCGGCTTCACCGACGCCACCCGGAAAGACCTGTACTGGTCCAAATGGCACGCATCTCCTGTGTGGCCTCTTTCTTTCTCTTTCTGAGTAAGTGCCATTATTCTGCATGTTTCTCTTGTCACTGGGGCTGTTGGGTGATAGAACAGGACAATTTGGTCTCGACACGAAAAACCTGACCACACACAGTGTTGGCCGTGATTCCTGACTTTTGTCTGTGATGCCAGATTTGTGCTGGCTCTGCCTTTCCCCTGACTTGCTGGGCTAACCCATCCCTAGAGATAGTAAGGAGCTTAGCTCCCCAGGCTGAGACATGATCTTAAGGTTTGCCTGATGTCAGAGCTTGACAAGGTAAGTGTGCCCTGGGGATGGAAGGAAAGGTCAGGAAAGCACTTAGTAGTTTGAGGCTAAGCTAAAAGAAGGTTCTGGGCTTCACCTGGGCTGAAGTGTGAGTGGACTAGTGAGAGATTGAGAAGGGGCAGGGAGATTCATTTGGCTTTGCTGAAAAGCGTATGCAGGGGCCTTAGCTAGTGCAGGGGCATCTGTGCATGCTAGAACACGGGGGTACAGGGTGTGGGTGGGGCAAAATTTGAAGGTAAACGGGAGAACGGATGAACTGGGCGGGGAATGACATGGTTCCAGAGCAGCTAAAGCAGGGAGCAGCTATTGTTTTGTGCTCGGGGCACCTTCATCATCTGGTAAAGCCCGTAGACCCCATCTCAGGATAATTTCTTAAGTGCATAAAATAAAATACAAAAGATTATGGGGGAATCAGTCATACTGAAATCCATGTATCAAAATATTTTTAAATAGTTGGTGATGTAGTCATTTATTTGTTTCTTTACACATTCCATAACAACCTACAGATGGTCTATTAACCACCAAATTCAAAGCAGTAATGAATAGGAACAACATTTCAAGATACCTACAGCAAGTATAATGTGATGTGAAAATATTTATGGTGTGTTTCTACATTCATGACTGAAGAAAATACTAAATTTCCAGGAAGATCAGTAAAAATACAAGTGTAGGGGGTCTTTTCCCCCACCCAGGTTTATGGACCCTTTAATCCCATGTGTGGACCAGACCGAGAGCTGCTTTACAGAGACGGGACTGAGTGAGCGCAGAGGTTTGAATGACTGGAGCCACAGGGAAACTAGAGCAAATTACAGCCAGCGTGACCAGGGCTGTGGCTACGCACAGAAAGGGTGCAGCATTCAGCCAAGGAGGTGCCTGGTAGACACTGGCTTGAGTTCAACTGGGCTCGTGATGCAAGGGACATTGGATAGTGTGAGAGAAGGGTCAGATCAGGGTTGGACATGATGAGAGGTGGCCTATAGGAAAATCACTAGGACTATGTGCTGGGTTATCAGTGCCCACTGCACTGGCCTAGGAGGTGTTGATGGCTAGTGGGGGAGGGCTTGCGGGGAAGGGCTCTTGGGGGCGGTTGGCCAGTGCTTTCCTGTTCGTGCTGTTCAGTTGTCTGAGTGTGATGTTCTAGTCACAGAGGTGCCCAACTCTTTGCATCTCTGGGCCAAGCTAGAAGAAGAGTTGTCTTGGGCACACATCAAATACACCAACACTAATGAAAACTAAGGAGTGAAAAAAAAAAAGGTTTTAAGTAAATTTACGATTTTGTGTTGGGCTGCATTCATAGCCATCCTGGGCCACATGCAACCTGCAGGTTGTGGGTTGGACACCCCTGCGAATGTATGCACTTTGTCAGTTTGGGGGGTGTGGTTGGCTTGTATGTAGAGGGAAGCTGGGCTTATATTGGGCAAGTCAGACAATTGCAAATTCTCTCTCTGTGTCTGTCTGTCTGTGTGTCTGTCTCTCACTCTGAGCAGGCTGAAAGTTCTGGGGAAAGAAAGTAGTAACCAGAGTTCAAAAAGTTCAGAAATATTGGCATCTTTTCTTGAACCCATTTAAAAATGGCCTACACTGGGTTATATACAGGGTCTGGCAGAAATAACTCCTGCTTGAGTGTGGTTGGTAGGGTAATAATACAAGTGTAATAATTTATAGTTTTAATTTGAACATTTCACCTAAAATGTCATATGGTGTGCTTGAGTGTGATATTGTCCTGTTACAGAATCACATGCTTATGATTTTATATTAAAAGACTTTGTAATAAAAAAGGGGCATTATTTTTGTGCTGGACTGTATATTTCTTTCTTCTAAATTCTGACTCATCCTCACCGCTAATTTCATGTAGAACCACAGTTTTTATGTGAAGAACACATAAATCAGGAAGTAACTTGAAAAAACTTCAGAAGCCTGCTATTGGTCATCACAAATATTGAGGGGGGAATGAAGGGAATTAGGTGATGACAAATTGATCCATTGCATTGTTTAGCAAATATATGCTTTGTCCTAATTTATTTATATTTTTAGTAAACAGAAAGACTGATTAATCCTGTTGTATTGTGCTAGATGAGGTCAATGTCACAGGTGATTGAGCTCCTGGATCTAGCCCGTAGTTTTGTGTACTTGATCTGTCACCCCTCACCCTAACTAGATGCCCTACAAATAAAAGCCATTAATATGGGTAGGTCCTTGGGTGGGAATATTGGTTGTTTTACTGAAACTGTATTCATGAAAAAAAATCCACTGAATTATGGGTGGAAGCTCTCCCAGCTTCCATGCATGTAGGTTTTTGTATGTGTAAAGAAAAGAATGATATGTTCTCCAGGGAAGGTTTCTATAAGGTGAAATCATTTGAAGTTGCTGTTTTTGTTTATCAGAAAAGGTCAAATATGAGCCATTTTATGTGGTTCAGCCTAAAGGCTTCCATACAAATAATACTGGAATGGGAAATTTGGCAATTCCAGTGATAGTTTTGAAAAAGCCAGTACTGTTGAGGAATTCTTCATATTTCAAATATATGAGTCCGATGTGGTATGTCGGCACCACGCTGTGTGCCCATCAGTCAGTGAGACCCACGGCTGCTGTGCAAGGGGATCTAACTGCTCCATTAAAAGAGGGAGCAATGGGACAGCCCTCCGAGGTATTTTGCTCTTTAGGAGGAGGAGAAACATGTGCCGCACATCCCACAGAGAATATATTTGTAGTCAAGTGCTTATGCATAGGATTGCAATGCATAGACATTTGAATTGGCCTCTTCATTCCTTCCGACTACAAAAATACCTGTGAGACCTCTACATGATGTCTTTTGCTTTTCTGAGAAAGCGGTACCATCCCAGTCGTGTTCTTGACCTCACCACACCTCTACTAGGAACTTACTTCATCATCCTTTCTCCATCATCATCCGTCATCCGTCTCAATGGTCCCTGCGTCCAGCCCGGCCCTCAGTGCTGCTCCCTACCCAGCGACTCTTCCCAGCCGCCATCTTATTCCTCTTCTTCCCTTCTCCATGAACCTTCTTGAAGGACCGTATTTTTCTGTGTATAATGTGCACTTTTTGCCCAAATTTTGGAGGGAAAAATAAGGATGCGCATCATACACAGGAATTAGTACTGAAACGTGGGTGTGCATTATACATGGCAAAATACGGTAGTTTACACTTCCTCTGTTGGCTTCTGACCCTTGAAATCTGCTGCTTCTGCTTGACTGAAATCTCTTCTACAAAGGTCTCCCCTGACACCCTCATCAGCCACTAAAAGGCTTTGCTTTCCCTTTCGTCTCCTCAGCCTCAGCGGCATTCCGCAAGGCTGACAAGCCCTTCCTTATTGGAGTGTTTTGCCTCCTTTGGTCTCCAAGTCACTCTCCTGGCTGCCCTTTCATCTCCATAACTTCCTTCAGTAGGTCTTGTTCCTCATCTAACCCCTAAATAAAGAGATTTTCTAGTAGTCTCTCTTTAGCCCTCTTCCTTATATTCCCTAACACTTCCCAATATTAACCTGCTTCATTTGCATCCCTCCTTTCACTCTACCACCTCCAAGCACCCAAGACACTGAAAAAGTAGAATTTGTCATCACAGTGGCTTCTATTGTGTTGGTCAAAAAGATCGTTGGGTTTTTTCTGTAAGACGGCTCTAGTACTACTGCATTGTCTTTAACTTCATTTGAAACAATTGTGTTAGATTGTGTGGTGACAGCTGTCCTATCAGTGTGCATTTTTTTAAAAAAAACATAAAAATTGGTGAGTTTTTGTGTAGTCATTTTAATACCGAAGATTGAAGAAAATACGTAACATTTTCAGCATATTATGCTTTATTATTTCAAGAAAGGTAAAAACACAACTGAAATGCCAAAAAATATTTGTGCAATGTGTGGAGAAGGTGCCGTGACTGATCGAAATGTGTCGAAAATGGTTTGCGAAGTTCCGTGCTAGAGATTTCTCGCTGGATGATGCTCTACACTCAGGTGGACCAGTTGAAGTTGATAATGATCGAATTGAGACATTAATTGAGAACAATCAATGTTATACCATGCAGGAGATAATTGACATACTCAAAATATCCAAATCAATAAAGTTATTGGTGAAAGTGAAAAATGTGTCTTTTATTTTACAGAAGAAAACTACACCGACTTTTTGGCCAATTCAATAAATTGTCATCCCTTTCTTGCCATTCCTATTGCCTTTGTCACTTCTCTCCTGGGCTACAATAATGAACTCATATCTTTCCAATTTCCATCATCCTACACACAACCATCAGGTTAATTTCCCTAAGACCTTTCAAACACTTCCAGTGGATTTCCCATGGCCTAATCAATCAAGTTCAAACATTTAATCATGAAAGTCAAGTCCTTCGTGTTCTGGACTCATATGTCCTACCTAGTCTTACCTTCTTCTGTTAATTAATCTTCGTGTGGCCTGTCCCCTAATCTAACTGATTACTCCCTATTTCCTTTAACGAGTCTTTGGATTCCCATTCATTCAGTCTCTTTGTGAAGCCTTGTTACCTAAGAGACCCTGTATCTCCACTTAAATTGTCACAACCTTTTCAATTCCCTAAAGTCCATTTCTTACACCGTCTCTTTTATAAACCTGACCTATTACCCTCCTCAAAAAATATAATCTCTTCTTTCTTCAAATTCCTAAAAGCATTTTTATTGTATCTTTCTATGAGGACTATCACCCTACTTGACCAAAATATAAAATTTAAAAGTTTTTCAGAGATTCAGAGACTATCTCAAACTCATCTTTGTATCTTGGTTCCTAAAGCATCAGAAATACTGTTAGTGGTTGAATAAATAGTCATTGAATGGCAAATAAAGCAGGAGAAAAGAAAATGCTAGTTTTCACAATAAAATGTTCTAAATGCGGTATACCCGTCTCTCTGAAAAGCCATGCAAAATGCTGGTGTTTCCTAGCTACCAAAAATAACATGGTGGGAACATGCCCTGATATAAACAGGTTAGTGGTACCTCAGAAACCATATTTTTTAAAGACATTTTTATTGTGAAATATAACACAAAAGATAAGTTAGTGGAACATAAATGTGCAGTTGAACAAATAAGTAAAGAGTAAAGTGTGTGTAGTGACTACCCAGGTCAAGAAATGGATAAACATTGCTCTGAAGCACCCACCACCCTGCCATGCACCCCATCCAGATCGAGGCTCCCCACCCCACGCACCGTCACTTTTCTGACTCACGGTAACCACTTCCTAGCTTTTCTTTCTTTAATTTTTTTTTGCCCTGTATGTTTGCATCACTAAACAATACAGCATAGTTTTACTTGTTTTAAAACTTTATAAAGGATAGAATCACTCTCTGTATAGTTGAAAAGATTCAAAAGTATTTTGCATCTTTTATTAAACATGGTTATTCACATTATTGCAACTAGTTGAATTTATCCACTCTAATTTCTGTTTTTAATCCTCACTCAAGGATATGGTTATTGATTTTAGAGAGAGAGGAGGGGGAGAGAGAAAGAGAAACATCTATCAGTTGCCTCCTATACCCGCAACCTAGATATGTGCTCTGACCGGGAATCAAACCTGCCACCTTTTGTCATACAGGATGATGCTCCAACCAACTGAGCCACCTGGCAAGGGCCATCCACTTTCATTCCTGTGTGATATTCCAGTTCATGCATGCACTGAGTTCACCTGTTCTACTATTGATGGACACATGAGGGTCTACTTTGTGGTTGTAATGAACAGGACAGTTCTTTCATGGGCAGCCTGGCGCATAGGGCACATGGTTTTCTAAGACACAGGTATATGGCTCCTGGCTTTGCCAAAGGTGTTCCCAAATTCCTCTCTAGTATAACTTTTTTTGGTAAGCAGTAATTTAAAATTTTCTCAGTTGGTCTAACTTCTCTTTCTAGGCATAATATAAATATAAAATAAATAGAAAGTTGGAATTTATGCATAAATTAGTGTATTTTAAATTATTACTGGAAATGTGTGCTGTTGGCTGATTAGTTGGATGGATGTTTGTGTGAATTTTGCATTGAGCATATGCATGTGCGGTTTGCAGGTGACTGTATCAGGTGACCATTTACCCTCTCTGCCCACTTTTTGAGGCTCCCTCCATCAGAATTGTTTTCATTCCAAAATTTCTATCCTTGACCTTAACATGGTCTCTGTAATGTCATTTTTCCTCTCTCTCTGTTTTTTCCCCTTCAGTCTCCTTTACAAAGAGTACACAGATGTTCTGCTTCTTTCATGTCTTCTTATGAGCCCCATTCTATTAATTCCTTCAGACCAGCTCTCCCAACCTGTGACCTCTCCTGCTGTCTCCCCACCTTCCCCTTCCACTGGCCCTCGGCCCTGGGGAAAGATCTAGCTCACCTTGTGGCATCTCTGTCATCTGGTCTTTGTTTGTTCTGTAATACAAACTAGCCTTTAAAATTAACATAATAAATAAACACATTTTAATTTCTGCAAAATGCTTGGTTTTGAAAATGTGTGTATCAGAGAACATGTTTCCATTGGCAGTGAAACGGCACCAGAACATTACGTTCGATTAAGCCTCGGTTCAGAAACCTCGGTGCTTGAGTACTGGTTAAGAAAGAATTCAAAGCCAAGACTCAAACTATAAGAGAAGTTTATTTAGAAAGTCACAGAGGTAGAAGAAGTAAGCTGTAGGAGAAATGGGCTCAGGAAGCAAGTTACAAAGGCAAAAGAAGGGCCCCTGGAGCTTGGGGGGTGGTGTGGGGGTCAGTGAGGGAAAAGGGGACGGGGAGAGAGAGAGAGAGCCAGAGAGCCGCTGGGTCCTTCATGCTAAGGGCTTTCAGAGGTGGGGATCTTAGGGGGGGTCCCAGAGGAGGTCCTCAATTGAATATTCATCAGCTCTCCAGGTGTGTCCTTTCAGGGTCATGGTCTCCACTGACCATGGTCAGCACCAGGGCAGGGGTTCATTAGTCACCATAGCTGGTCCTGATGTCAGCCATGGTGTTGCCCTGACTAGACTTGCTGCTTTTCTGGCCCTGGAGCTGAAACACGGCTGAGGTCTAGATGTTATCGCTAGGGTTTAATGCTTGAGGAAGTGGTTATGCAAGGGCTTTTGTATGAGGCTAATTTTTGGCCCTCTTGTCTTTCCTCTAAGGGGGTCTACCATTTGACTGTCGATATGAAAATTCAGCTGATATGACAGATCAGATGCAAGACTAGCAATATGATAAGTGAGGAAAGGTCACCCTGGGGGCAAGGTCCCACCCTACAATTGTCTGTTGCTAGGCACCCAGGGCTTTCCACACTGGTGACCTTTCAGTACCTGGCCCATCATTCCTACTCGGCTCATACCTGTCTAACTTCCCACCACATTATCATTTAATAATGGTTTCTCCTGTAAATCTAATACATGAGATTTGTCCCAAAAGGAAACATTTCATAGTGGTCCCAACTAAAAATTTGGGGTAAGGGAAGAACTAAAATAAATTCTGATTCCAGATCCTGCTAGACTTGATAGTCATCTTTATGAAGATTTCAACAAAGCTGTAGTGGCTCTTTTAAAAATTACAAAACAAAAATCACCCCTTAGTATAGAAAGGAAGTACCGCTGTCTCTTCAGATGCTAATTTTAGCTGACATTACATCAGATGTGGCCAAGAGCTACAAATAGTTCCAACCAACCCACAGGCGAAAGCGCAGTCCCCTGGGCAGCACCTGAGACTTTTGATCACTTCTATGAGGAAAGCTACCTAAGACTTTGAGGCTTAAAGAAGTGCCTGCTGAGTTTTCCCCAAAACTAACAGAAAGGTGAATCATCATACATCGTATTGATTTTAAAATAAGTGCACTTGGATAAACAGATATGTGTCGTGGTAGGGACCATGTTACATGGATGAAGCTAGACTTGTTTTTGAGACTAGAGATTACAATGGAAATTAAAGTTATAAAAGAACAATTAACTCATCAAGCCATTCTTCTGCTCCTCGGCCTAGAGAAGGTGTTGAACATTTGGGTTGATTATAGTTAATAACCCACGATCTCATTTACTAGAATTGTAATACAGGGAGCTGCAGAAGGTGGCACATTGAGAACTGGGACACTAATCTATTTTTATTCCCTTTTCTTTCTCCTACTTGCAAGCTAAGCTCAGCATTGGCCAGAGACAAGTAACAGTTCAGAAAGGACCGCTGTTTAGAGCTGAAGGCTACGCCATCAGCATTGGCTGCAATGTCACTGGCCACCAGGGACCTTCCGAGCAGCATTTCCAGTGGTCTATTTACCTGCCGACAGCTCCAGACCAAGAAATCCAGATCATTAGCACCAAAGATGCCGCCTTCTCTTATGCAAAGTATGCAGGACGTGTGCAAAGCAGGGAAATCTACGTGGAGAGGGTCCAAGGCAACTCAGTCTTGTTGCACATCTCAAAGCTCCAGGTGAAGGATTCTGGGGAATATGAGTGTCACACCCCGAACACCGATCAAAAATACTACGGGAGTTACAGTGCGAAGACTACTCTCAATGGTAAGCCATTTGCCCGCCTCTGCTAGCCCGCCTGCGAGGGAGACCCCCCCACCCTCACAATTCCCGGCACTGTGACACAGCTTTATATTGTGCTGTTCGCTTTGGCATAATATCCCACGTTTCCCTCTGGATAGTTTGGAGATTTGTCACAAGGAGTTATTTCTTGTTTTCTAACATTCTCAATTTTTCCAATCAACATTGCCATGAAGATTGAGAGAGGGTGTGGTCTTCCCAAGGCCGTGTCCTCAGCTACCCATAGATGGATAATAACAACAGCATCGGTCAAAGCTTTGAGAGTTCTCACCATGTTGTGTCTCCTCTTGGAGGCAGAACTTTCACTGGATAAGAGCTCGTATTGATATGAGAGGTGGTAGATCATTAACTTGGAAATGCCTCTTTTCAAACTACCATTCTCTAGCATATTTACCTGAAGGGACAGGGTAACAGTTCTTCAGTTACCATCTTGTTCCTTTGCCTGTAACATCTTACCGCTCCCTTTTCAACCTAGCAAACTCCTACGTATACTTCAGAACCCAGTATAGATATTACCTCTGCTGTGGAACCTGTCCTGACTGCCTTGGGCACTATTCCAATCTTTGTTTCCTCTTAATGCTCTAATCATACCACTATTACTAGCACTCACCCATTTATGTGGTGATTTATGTGGTAAATGACTCTCTCATACCCCACCCTGAGCTCCAGGAGAAGGGAATGTTTATCTCAGCTCCTTGCACAGGGGCTAGCACTGAGTAGGTGCTCATTAAATACTCCCTGATTGAATCTAAGTGTTGCCTTCCCCCAAGCTCAGGCTGTGTGACTTCCTAGAGAGAATGATAAGGTTGTAGGACAGTTATCAAAACTTTTGGCCCTGGCTGGTATAGCTCAGTGGATTGACTACGGGCCTATGAACCAAAGGGTCACCAGTTCAAGTACCAGTCAGGGCACATGCCTGGGTTGCTAGCCAGGTCCCCGCTATGGGGCGTGTGAGAGGCAACCACACATTGATGTTTCTATCCCTCTCTTTCTCCTTCCCTTCCCCTCTCTCTAAAAATAAATAAATAAAATCTTTAAAAAACTTTTATAAGGGTTGCATTTTGGCTCTGAATGGCAGATAATGACAGAGTGTCTCAGAATTTTATTTTATAAAGGCTCAGGGAAGTGATGTGACTTGCTCCAGTTCATATAATCAAATAGAGACAGATTTGGAGTCAGAATGTAGGTCTTCTAGCTGCCGGGGCTTTTCCCCTTTAAAAGCTTTGTGTCCAAGTAGCAAAATTGGTTACAGCTCATGCTAAACATGTAAAGTCGGGGTCAGCATGTCAGTGAGCCATCGGCTTTGCTGAACTCCATCGGCTGCATGTACACGGATGCCAACGCTTATGTCGGCAATAGGGACCCGGGGCCACTGGAAAAGAAACTGAAAGCGTGTATTTAGAGACAAAGGGTCAGGGCACCATCTTCGTCTAAGGAGGCCAGTCTGATCGATGTGGGGCCAACCAAGTCTCATCATTTCTTTGCTTGCAGTGATTCCAGACACCCTGTCTGCCACCATGAGTCCCCAGACCCTCAGGAAGGAGGAAGGTGAGCCACTGGAACTTACCTGTGAGGCAGCCAAAGCCACCACTCAGCACACCCACCTGTCTGTCACCTGGTACCTGATGCAGGATGGACAAAGCCCAGCCACCAAGATTATTTCCCTCTCCAGAGATTTCATGGTGATGCCCGGCCCCTCGTACACAGAGAGGTTCAAAGTCGGTGACGTGCGGCTCGACAAGCTCGGGGCCGCCACCTTCCGGCTGTCTGTGGGGAGCCTGCGGCCCTCAGACCAGGGCCAGCTCTTCTGTGAGGCGACTGAATGGATTCAGGACCCGGACGAGACCTGGACCTCCATCACGAAAAAGCAGACAGGTCAAACCACTCTGAGGATCCAGCCGGCAGGTAACGATCTCAGAAAAGTCATTGATAGGCCGGTAGTGGTTACTTACAGGATAACTTTTTGTTTTTGTCCAATCTTTTGTTGAATCTGAAAAAAATTGTTTAGAAAGCTTGAGTAAATTTTCCTTTTGACATCTGGGAAGTATAAGTAAAAGAAAGACATTAAGGTTTTTTAAAAAATTGTTTATTCTATTACAATTGTCCCGATTTTCCCCCTTGGGTCCCCCTCCCCCAAGCCTCTCCCCCCATAGTCAACCCGCACACCGTTGCCCATGTCCATGAGTGGTACATGTAAGACATTCAGTTTTCAGCTCTGTCCACAGGAGGGTGTGTGGGGGCTGAGATCTGTCAAACGGTTCAGTAGATCCTACAAGACATGCTATATGCTCTGCCTGAGGTCACCCAGCCGCTGAGGGGTGGAGCTG
>PVIA01006694.1:0-23107 GCA_004024845.1 Tonatia bakeri
TCAGTACTTTATTTTTTTTAAGTTGCCAAATAATATCCCATTTGATGAATAGACCACCTTTTGTGTATCCACTCACCTGCAGGTGGACACTGGGTTCTTCCCACTTTTTGGTTATTATGAATGATGCTGCTGTGAGCACTTGTGTGTACACACCCCCCCACCTGCCTACACAACCTTTTCATTGCAAACAATGCCAAAATAACCAAAAACTATTGAAATGGACAACTCAGAGTCTCCTGAAATTCCCCATCTAGAGAGACTAGCTGTTACTACTTTGGCAAACAACCTGCCAGACGTCACCCACTTCCAGCCTCAAAAAGTGATCCAAACCTTCTCCTTCAGTTTAGACCGAGCCTCTCCTATTTTTAAAAATATATTTGATTAATTATGCTATTATAGTTGTCCCAATTTTTCCCTCCTCCAGTGCCTCGCATCAACCCCCCTACAGCATTTCCCCTCCTTAGTTCATGTCCATGGGTTGTGCATATAAGTTCTTTGGCTTCTCCATGTCCAATACTGTTCTTAACCTCCCCTGTTGATTCTGTGCCTACCACTTACGCTCCTTATTCCCTGCACCTTTTCCCACGTTCTCCCCCTCCCCCTTGCAGCTGATAACCCTCCAAATGATCTCCATGATTCTGTTCCTGTTCTGATTGTTTGCTTAGTTTGTTTTTTTAGATTCAGTTGTTGATAGTTGTGAATTTGTATCCATTTTAATATTCATAGTTTTAATCTTCTTTTTCTTAAATGAATCCCTTTAACATTTCACGTAATGGCTTGGTGATGATGAACTCCTTTAGCTATACTTTGTCTGGGAAGCACTTTATCTGCCCTTCCATCTAAATTATACCTTTGCTGGATAGAGTAATCTAGGTTGTAGGTCCTTACTTTTCATCACTTTGAATACTTCTTGCCAGTCTCTTCTTGCCTGAAAAGTTTCTTTTGAGAAACCAGCTGATAGTCTGATGGGAACTCCTTTGTGTGTAACTCTCTGCTTTTTTTCTTGCTGCTTTTAAGATTCTCTCTTTACCTTTAACCTTTGGCATTTTAATTATGATGTGTTTTGGTGCGCTCCTCTTTGGGTCCAACTTGTTTGGGACTCTGTGCTTCATGGACTTATATGTCTATTTCCTTTGCCAAATTAGAGAGGTTTTCTTTCATTATTTTTTCAAATAAATTTTTAATTTCTTGCTCTTCCCCATCTTCTCCTGGCGCCCCTATGATTCGGATACTGGTATGTTTGGAGATGTCTTAAAGGGTCCTTATACTATCTTCATTTTAAAAATTCTTCTTTTTTCTTGTTGTCTGATTTAATGCATATTTCTTCCTTATGTTCCAAATCATTGATTTGAATCCCGTCTTTCTCCCCTTCGCTGTTGGTTCCCTGTAGATTTTCTTTTATTTTACTTAGTGTAACATTCATTTCTTCCTTTATGTTGTTTCCGTACTCCATGAATTCCTTGAGCATCCTGATCACCAGTGTTTTAAGCTCTGCATCTGACAGGTTGGTTACCTCCATTTTGTTTAGTTCTGTTTCTGGGGGTTTGTTCTGTTCTTTCATTTGGGCCATATTTCTTTGTCTCCTCGATTTGGCAGCCTCCCTGTGTTTGTTTCTGTGTATTAGGTAGAGCTGCTCTGACTCCCTGTCTTAGTAGCTAGAAAAGGCACCTGCAAATTGTGTGGGGCGGAGCCTTAGGTAATCACCAGGTGAGGCAACCTGCTTCACTGCTTTGTAGCTCTGTGTGTGTGTGTGTGGGGGGGGGGATTTGCTCAGAGAGGGGACAGTGCTGCTGCCTGGCTTCTGGAGGTTTGCCCGGCACTTGCCCCCTTTCCAGTAACTTTACCCACTCCCAGTATGCGACTGGGACTCTTCCAGCTTTCCCTTGGTGCTAAATCCCAGATTGGGTGGGTCTGCACCTGTTCTAAGACCGTGTGGGCCTTTTAAGTAGGGTCTGCTGAAAATCCAGCAGTTAATTCCACTACCCAACCCCTCACTGGTTTTCATAGCCAGAAGTTATGGGGATTTATCTTCCTGGGGCTAGAACCCTGGGCTGTACATCTGGCCTGGGGCTGGGATCGCTAGTTTCCAAGGTGTCCCTCCCGATTTTTATTCATCACTGGTGAGTGTGGGACCACCCTTTCTGACGCCTCTCTGCCTGTCTCCATGTCTCCGCCCCTCCTATCTGTCTGGATGAATGTGGCTTCCTTAAATCCTTGGTTGTTGGACTTCATCAGCTTGATTTTTCTGACAGTTCTGGGTGTTATTTGTGTTGAGGCTTAGTTGCCTCTCTGTGGTTGTGCAAAGAGGCACAGTGTGTCTGCCTGCGCCTCCATCTTGCTGGGAAGTCACCTGCCCTATTTTCAAGGATCCTGCAGGAGCTGACAGGGTCCCCCTGGCAGTCCTTCCATGGAAAGGCCTGAGGGCTCTTTGGGCCCAAGCTGCCCGCATGGGCATGTGGGTGCATCTCAGGGCCTGGGAAGAAAGTACGAGCACATATATAATATTATAGCTAATTTTATTAACATGAAAGTGCTTGTATTTAATAAATAATTATACCCCGGTTTTTACTGATGGGTGCTTGAGCCCACGTCTGTTCGGGCCACTTCTGGTGAAGAAAAGGAGGCAGGTCCTGAGCAGCAGGCTACCCTCTTGCAGGTGGCCCACAGGCCCCACCCTGTCCCTGACATCTGAGCCCAAGGTCGCTGCCGTCCTGCCTGCCTTGCTCTTTTTGCAACCACCCAGAATCCATGCCAGCACTGGGCCCTGCCTGTCCAGCGAGGATGCCAGGGCCAGTCCACAGACCAAATGACTGGACACCAAGCTAGGAGAGGATGCCCTGCCGTCTTCCCAGGGCTCAAAGTTTCCAAGTTCCCCTGCACACCCCCCCCCCCCGCCCTGAGCACCCAAGCCTGCAGTCCACGCCCGAGTCCTCACTCGCTGCATCTTGATGTCCCCCAGTGCCCTCAGCTTTAGCTGCCTTTCTCCCAGAGGAACCCTTGATCCTTCCAGGCTGTCGCATGTCCCCTAGTGTCCACGTAGGTGTGGAGCACCTTCCCTGACCCTGCTGGACAGTACAAACAGGACACCTGGAACATCGTTTCTGTCCTGCTCCCATCCGAAGCCTCACGGTGGTCGCAGGGCTCTGCAGCAGATGAAACTGAGTGGGAGAAGACCTCGGAGGGATGCCCTGGAGAGGTGCGAGCCCTGGAGATGACAGGCCTGACCATTCTTCAGCCCCGCACCTGTGGTCCCTGGGCCTGGGAGCATACGCAGCTGCTGCGTGTCCCTGGTGGGATGGAGCACAGAGCTGGTGCTGCACTCGAGTTGGTGAAATGAAAGGGCTGGCTGACTCCAGCATGACGCACAGCACCCTATCGGACCCTACACATGCACCCCCCGCCCCCCCGGCGCACACACACACAAGCTGCTGGGGTGAGCAGGCTGCCAAGGGACAGGCAGTAGGCAGAGAAGCCAGTCTAGACCAGGAGGCCAGTAAGTGTGCAGTGGGGCCTGATCCGGGAAGAGAGTCAGAGAGGAAAGTCCAAATATCTGGTGGAAATGGGGCAACAGAAGGAAACCTGAAGAAATTTCAAAGGGTAGATGTTCTGGTGCTTTTAACAGTCAGGGAGAGAGTCCTCAGACTGAGTTCATGGAGACCCAGAAAGGGCAGAGGAGGCTGGGGAAGCAGGCAGGCTCCATCCCCCATCTCTGGTGAAGGAGACCGAGGCTATTGTTTGTGAGGGCAATTTTCAGGGTGATGTGCCCGCGGGCTTGCTAATTTCCATGGAAAACTCAACGGAACCACTAACAAAAACAGGACGTCTACTTTCCAACTCATTGCAGACAATAAAAGCCCGCACAACAGTCTATGGGGAAAAATTAAATGAAAAAGGAACAGAAAAATGAAAGGACCTTAAAACACACAAGGTCAAAATTCAGGTGACGCCAGCCTGGGCGTAAACAATAACGACAATACGTGGGAACAGTCTAGGTTCCCTTATTAAAAGGCAAAATGTCTCAAATTACATGTATTTTGATTCAGTATCTTATAAATACGCCTAAATAATTAAAAAAAATACACATAAAGAGTCAAAGCTTGGGCAAAGATACCGAGCCCAAATAGAAGTCAAGTAGGGCGGACGACAGTCTCTTCGGATGAGACAGAACAGGGAGCTGTGCGTGGGTGCCGCGCAGACACACTTCTTTCCCAGCCGCGCAGTCTCCTCCACTGCCCGGCACGGGGGAGGAGTCCCGGAGTGAGGCGTGGCCATGTGACTAGTACTGGCCAATTCCGAAGGAGTATGTCTTGGTTGTCCCCTGTGGGTGGAGACCTTGGTTGCTGGACCTGCCGGCAGGCTCTCTTCTGTGCTCCGTGGATGGAGGAAACGTTCCTGAGTGGGGGGAGCTGCCCTGGGGGGCTGACCAGAGCCACGGAGCACTCTGCATGGCCAGAAAAAAATCCTCATTTTAAGCCACCGGGATTTGGTTGGTTGTTACCGCTGCCAAGCCTCATATATTGTATCTCATACATATATTAATGTGAACCTTTATGTAATGAATAAATAACTACTGTATAACTATTGAACTATATAGATAAATAGACAAAAAACAAAGCATTGCATTTTTCCAACACCAATTATCAGTCTTCAGTGAATCAAATAGAGAGAGGGTCAGAAGGCGTGAACATGGTAATATGAAAGGTAAAATGGATTAAAAAAATGTTTATAGAATTTTGAAAGTGCAGATACTCATCTTACTTTCAAAGTATCCATGAAACATTTATAAAATTGATTAAAACATAGGAATGAATAATTTAATAAGGCAGATATCATATAAGCACTGAACCTAACCTCAATAAAACTAAAATTAATAATATAAATTAAGCAACAATTAAACTCCTCTTTGAATTGTTTGGTGAAAAAGCCCAACAGACTACTTAGAAGATCAGAAAATGAGACTGCACTGTATCAGAACTTTGGGGTACAAATGTGCCATACTCAGAAATAAACGTCCAATTAAGAATTTAGAAAAGGTACAGACAAATATTAGGAAAACCAATATAAACAATAGTATTAAATAAAAAATACACGAACAGAGGTAAACAGATTAGAACATAGCAAAATAATAGAATTAATTTAAGAGCTTGTATTCCTGGTATTTTGAAAAACTAAAAAACATTAATGAAACAGTGAACCTCTGCTACTCATAAATTTAAAGATAATTTGTTAGCAAAAACTGTTTCTGGCTCCAAAGCTGTGGGGGAGAGGGCCACATGTGCAGAAAGGTGTGGATGTGGACTCATACTGGGAGGAACGAAACTAATCAGGTGCCGGAGAGAGAAACACCCAACTCAGCCTGGGCTTAGGGCCCCTGGGCCCAGTGCCTGGCTGGGGGTCCAGCGGACACGCAGCTCCCCATGATCTCATCTCCACTCAGGGCCCCGGGCTCTGAGCCGACCAGAAGCTGGCCAGCACCTCTCTGACCTCCCAGGTGATGCTCTGTAAACATCAGGGTTCTCTCCTGCCTTTTCTGATGTTCTGCCACTGTCCTGACATTTTTCTCACACCTTCAGGATTTGCAGGGGACAGGCCTCCGAAAGGTATTTGCAGGAGGATCTAGAAGAAAGTTTCGGGAAGTCATGGTGCATTCTACGAGGAATGCAGGGGCCGTGTTTCCTAGGATTGAGCAGCTGAGGTGAAAAGGGAGCAGAGTGGGAGAAAAGGGAGACAAGGTGATGAGACAGACGGGAAAAGAGCGAGACCTGAAAAACGTGCAGAGTTGAAAACAGGCAGAAACTGCATGGTGGGCCCAAAGGCCACTGGGAGGCAGTTCGGAACAGAACAGGTATAGTGGAAGATCAAGTCAGCGACGTGAATACAAACTCAGATTCTAGAGCAGGACAAAGAGTATACTGGGGAGGGGGCAGGGAGTCTGCCTGTGCTGGGCTCAGGCAGGCTGCTTCGTGTGGGTCTGCCCTCCAGGAGGCGGCACTGGGGGGCTGGCCAGGTGCCCCTTTTGCTCCCGTGCCTTCCCTGTAGAAACGGCATCTGCCCAGGGCCTGGACCGGGGTGGGATAGAGAACACCAGGCAGTCCGCCGCTGGGGGACACTGTTGCCTGGCGGGGCACGGAGGGAGGACTGGAGACCCACCCGACAAGCTCAGCGAGGGTACGGATGTGGGCCTGCCCCTAGACCCTGAGCCGCCCCGCCATGCAGCGGCCATACTTCTGACCCAGTCAGTCCTCTGTGTCCTGCAGTCAAGACGAGGGCCTGGCTCTGGGAGGAGCTATCGGCCCCCCACCTGCCAGGGGAGCGTGCTGCCCCCCTGCCCAAACCAAGGCCCCCTGCTGCCCTGGGGTCTGTTTGCTCTGGCCTACTGGTCTACCTGTACTGGCTGGCTGACCTCGGCTGGCCGGCTCACGGGGCCCCCCTGCTGGTTGGGGTCTGGTGGGCTTAGCCAAGGGTGGCACCACAGAGAGATGGGGTATGGGGGGGTGGGGGTTGGGGTTAGTTCTCCCTCCTTCCGCCCTGTTTTGGCAATGCATCCTGCATGCTGCACAGCCCCCTCAGGGACTTTCCTGCCTTCACCCCCGTGAAGAAACTGGCTTCCTGTGGGACTCCTGGGTCACCCCTGCCCAAGCCTCTGGAAGCCATCTGAGTCAAACTCCCATTCTGAGGGGACCCTGAGTGTTGCTTCCTAACTGAGGGTGGGGGCCCCTTGGTCTATACCTGGCTACTGCCTGAGCTGAGGGCCCCTCTTGAGGAGGAGCAGGGCTCATACCTGCCCAGGCCCTGCAGAGCCCCCACTGCAGGCCCATCTGGACCAGCCCTGGGGGCCATGGCTGTTGGGGGAGGGCCATTCCTGTCTTGGGCAGTGGGGGGGAAGGCAGGCTCCAGGAGCTGTGTGCCTGGTGTGTGTCCTGGAGGCCCTGGCTCCCCCATCACTTCGTGGTAGTGGCTGGGGGTCCTCTCTAATGCCTGGCATGGGTGTCTCCTCCAGGGGTGTCTGGGAGCTAAGGTGGTGCTCCTGGGCCCAGTCCGCAGGGCCTGGGCTCCTCTATATCACCAGCTATGGTGCCAGGGAGCCTCGACCAGGCTGGCTCTCGACTCCTCTCCGTTCCCTCCACCCTGAATCCCTGAGAACTGGGCACCTCCAAGAAGGGAATGGCTCCCCTGGGACACCCCGAGACCCTCTTTGCCTCTGTCCAGCCTGGGGCCCTTGGCAGGGAACCCTGTGACACTGTAGAGGTGCCACCCTATCCCCAGAGCCATTCCTTCAAGTTGGTCCTGGCTGCCGTGGCTGCCCTCTGCAGCAGAGAAGCTGCAGGTTCTCCAGGCGGCTTTGGAGGGAGGAACGTTGGTGGCAGGGGGAGGCCGGGGCTCAGGCCACAGGACTGGAAGCTCTGGGGTAAAACCAGCTGGGCAATCTTTGGAAGTTTCAAAATGTTTCCTGTTGCTTTGGGAACATTGGTCAATCCTGCCTGGCTTTCCAGCAGCAAGCCCTGGCTGGGGCGACGTCCGCTTCACTGCCAAGGACCCCACCTGGGACTTTAGGCTGGGGTGTCACAGGATAACTGGCTGTCCAGCAATATTCCCGCCAGCAGGTGGGGGCTGGCCTCCACCTGCTGGGCCTGAGGTTGGCAAGAGAGGGTCCCGTGTGTTGCTCTGTTGTTCGAGGGCTAATTCACACGTGCAAGTCTCTTGGGAGGACAGCAGGTGCAGCTTAGGCCTGAGGGTCCCAGTAGCCCCGGGTTACCAGCAGCCCAGAGACTGTCCTGGGGAGAACCTTTAGTTCCTGGAGGCGGCTCCCCAAATCCCAGCTTTGCCACGCCTGTGTCTCCAGGCTTTGGGAGGATGTGACTGACTGGCTGCCAGCAAAGTCCTCAGTGCCCCTACTTGCCTCTTCCTACTCGCTCCTGCTTTTGCGGTGGCCCTTGCCCAGTGTCTGCACACAGCACAGGGAGGCCTGAGGGCTGGAACCCCTTGCCCCGACTTACACACGTACCCGAGTTCTGAGCCACAGGAGCAGGGGGAGACCTGGGAAGAAGAGAGCCACATCCAGTCCCAGGAAGTGCGCCCAGATGTCCACAGGGGCAGTGGGGGAAGCTGAGGAGGTGGGAAGACCTGCAATCTTCCCCAGGCAGAACATGTCTTAAAAGCAGTTTCTTCTCCTGGGTTGGGTCATGGTGTTGGCCCCCCACCCATCTGACAACCTGCTGCTGGACGGTGACTTGGGAACAAAGGTCACAAAGCTCGGATGCCAGCAGAAAGGCCAGGCCCCTGGCCACCTCCCCCAGTGCTGAGTTTACTCTGAAACTGCTCAGCTGGGCCTGGGACCCTGTGACCTCGGGGCCACACAGCTCCCAGCATCCCCAAGTGGGGTCAAGCCCACTTGATGCAACCAGCCTGAAAGGCTCTGAATGTCCCCGCTGTCACCAGACGGTGACAGAAGACACAGGGGGGAGGCTGCACCAGAGTGTCGCTGCACCAAGGATGCAGTGAGATGATCTCAGAATCACTTAGAAGTTTCCTGTAGGTTCCAGGAAGAGAGACTCTGAGTGTTCACACTCTCACATTGAAGGCTGCACGGGGCACAGGAACCATGACTGTGAGCGGCTGCAGGAGGAGAACAAAACCACGCACAGCACACTATCAGGGCGTCCCCTGCCCCCGCCTCCCCACCCCCACTGGCGCTTCCGTGAGCAGGTCTACAAGGCACTGCTGAGATTTATAAGGCGCACTGAGCAAATCTGTAAGATACACTGAAACGTCTAGGTCTCCCCACACGGGAGGGAGGTTTCCAGTTCTTCCTTAATAACAGAGAGAACGTGCGAGAGAATTAGAGGTTCCTCCATCAGCTAAATGCAATTTTAATTTAATTCCTGACTTCTGAACTCCCAGCTGGCAGGTGCTCTGGGCAGAGCTTCTTGACCTGGGCAAGGTGGTGAGAGCCATTTGGGACAAAGTCCCCAAGGCCAGCCCACCTGGGGTAGGCGGGGAGAGACTCGGACACCAAGAGCCAGAACCGGGAACCCTGCTGCTGGATCTGTTTGGGGACAAAGAGCCTCGTCTCCCACACCCTCCCTCTTCCTCAGACCACTTCCTAAAACCACATACGATGAGCTTATAAATGAAGACAATTTTCAGGATGTTCATGGAATGACTTTTTTTTTACATTTTTCAACTAGTTAAGACAAAAACATTACAATGATTGACTTCTTCCATTGTTACATAAATAAAATTTTTATAAATATCTCTTTATAAACAATATAAATAGCTTTACAACATAAATACATTTATGCATGACACGAATTTACAGACAGCAGTGTTTATAGCTGGTTTTGTCAGTCTCTCCAAACAAACTGTCCCTTGTCATCACGTCGGCGTAGGTGTGTGTTTCGTGTATATAATATATATATAATATAGAACTTTTTATTTTTCATTTTCAAAAACAAACAATAAAATCAAACCCCCCTCCCCAGATAATAATAAAACAGCTGGTGTTGCATTTTCCCAGTACCACAAGGGGGAAAACAAAGGAAAGAAACATAAAAGCCACATTGCCTTGGAGATGCCTCCAGATGACCAAGGGTGACCTCAGCAAAGCGGAGCGAGTTCTCAATCCTGAAACACAGAAGGGGCAGGGGACACTCAGTGCCAGCTCCCGAGCTGAGAAAGCCCAGCCGGCCTCCCTCCCCTTTCCCGACACAGCAGGAGGCGATGTCCCTCCAGCTGTGGCCCGAGGGCCCTGAGACAGACCTTCAGTAGGAGAGGGGACCTCATCTCACCTCCTGCTGGGACCCTGCACTTCCTGCCCAGCACCGGGTGGGACTAGAGCCAGCCCGCCTCCCCTTGTCCCCTTGGGCTAACTGTAGGCTGGCGCCCTGGGTGCTCTGTGGGACTCAGGGAGGGGAGGAGCAGGGCAGATGCACCCCTTCCCTTTCTCCCTCCAACACAAACCCTCTGACAGGTGCTCACCTGGATGACAGAGGAGGGGACACATCGGAGGAGTCAGAGATGCAGGGTTCAAACCCTAGCTCCAGTAATTATGTCCTGCCTGGCCCTGGAGAGCTTTGAGTATCGCTTTCCTCACCCATAAAATGGGATAATAGCCACTTCCCAGGGCTGGCTCCAGCAAGGGGCCACACACTGGGCATTGGCAGAGCTCCGGGGCCCCAGCTGCCCCTCGGTAAACGGCACTTCTGTCCCCAGCTGGCTTCCCCTCGACAGGGTCTCCTCTGAGAGCAGAGGAGCTGCCACCTCCCAGCCCTGGGCCATGAGGAAAGGCTGTGCTGGGTTTGCTGGTTCAGCTGCCAGAGTCACTGGGTGAGCGCTGTCCCCGGTCTTTGCTGACGGGGGTGTGGGTGCTCCGGGTCCCAGGAAGGATCCTCCGGAGATGGTGTGGTGCTCCCCCACCCCCATCTAGAACAGTACATGCAGACAGACCCTGGGCGACCTCTCCCACAAGGCCCTTCTCTGGCTGTCTCCTGTGTTTAAACAGATGTCGCTGGGGCCCACGGCAAGGTGTGTTCCTTCGGGCGTGGACCTCACCCTGTCTCTGTCATTAGCATTTTATAGTCAAGACTGTAACTTCAGCGACAGTCATTATGGCGGCTGCTTAGAGCCAAGGCTGTGGGGGTGGGGGTCAGGAGGGGGTTGGGAAGGTTAAGGGTGTTGGAGGCAACTTTCAGGAAGCTGACCGATTTCCCTGGACAGCGGGGTTGAGATGTCTTAGTGACCCTGACTGGTTTGTCGTCTGACACTCACAGACAGCCACCGCCAAGAACAAGGAGGCTGTGGGGTCATGTGTGCCAGCTGCTTTCCAGGCCCTCATCCCTCACAGAGTAGCGTCGGTCTAGACTCTAATATTGGAGCTCAGTGCTCCAGTCGAAAATGAAAAAGCGGAGGCCTGCGCATGCACCTCTGTGGTGCTGAGACTGGAGAAAAGAGAGCCACACCATCACAATGGCAGCTACTGAAGTCTGGGCCCTGAAGGTGGGACTCCTCTCTCCCCTGCAGGGGCGAGTCAGACAGGCAAAGCCACGTCCGGCTGCAGAAATAGGAAGGGTATCCACTAAAACCCCAGGCAGGTGCCAGAGGAGAGCCCCTAAGCCGGGTAGGGCAGGACTCCCTGGGCAGTGACACAGGGGTGCTACGTGTCACCTTCAGTTAGTGTCTGGCCCTGAGTTAAGCTGAGGAGGTGACTCAGAACTCAGGTGGAAAAGTGTGCCGGCTGTGGGACAAAAAGGGGCGTTGTAATAAACGGGACAGAAGGTAAGCTCACGGGTGGTCCAGTCATAAAGTCCCAATGGGGCAGGTCATGGTGGGTAGGCACGCCCCAGGCCTGTAATGTCCCCAGCAAAATGTCTATCTTTGCCCTAAACCACCCCTGCCTGTGTTTGTGCATCTAGATTATTCTGGCCTTTGAAACGCCAGAATAGCTCTCCTTTTCAGGCCCCCGGGAAGCATAACTGCCCTCGGGAGAGCAGTGATCTTGTTAGCCATCCTGTCTTGCTTTCTCCCACCTTCACGTAACGTTCTTTAGCTCTGTCCTTAATTCCAAATGCATAAAAGAAGCTGCAAGTTGTCATTCTCTGGAGCATTGGAGATCTTGCTTCCCAGCAATGTCGTCAGTTTGGCTCAAATAAACTCATAAAAATTCTTTATAAATCTGGACATTTACTTGGTGTTGCTGGCAGGATTTTGAAGAAGCTGGCCCAGGACCACCCAGAGACCCGGACCCAGTGCTAGGTACCAGCATGGGCCCATTAAGCCCCACCAGCTGCCCGCTGCAAATGGGGTGAACTTGGGTGAGTTTTCTGTTGGGATCCCAGACCTCCTTGCTTTACAACGTAGCAGGTCCTATTTTTATTTCAGCTGTTATTAGAAAATCCTCGGGGTGAATCAGAGTTAAGATAACCCAAGGAAAGGACAAGAAAAATGGATGGCTACTTTTCATTTCAGTTTACTTGGATTGACGACTGAGAGTCTGAACAAATCCTTGCTGGTTAAATGAGAGACAGGATCTGTTTGGCTCCAAAAGAAAAAAGGACACTTGCTTCCTCACCCCAAACAGTCGATGGGGTGACAATAGAGGTTGCAGATCCTCAATCCGGAGTGGTGGAGATGGGCTCTGTGAGCCGTCCTCTGAGGTCCTGGAACCAATCCTGAGAAGCCAGTGGGAGTCCCACAGGAGGGGTGTGGGGGGAGAGGGGAGGTCTCTGAGAAGGGCAGGGCACCCTGGATGGGTTCACCCCGGGCAGGGGGGCCGTGCCTTGGAGAGCGTCGTGGTTCTGGTGGCATCAGTCTCAGACCTTGCTTGGGCATTTTTAGATGACTAAGAATCTCTGAGGGGTCTCTGGAGGAAAACTTTCCTCTAGGGCATGAAGCTGTCCTACTGGGATTTCCACTGCCTTTGGCTCATCTGGAGACGTGCACACAAAGGCTGGTTTTCCCTAGAAGTTTGTACGGACTCTAGAGACCTCAAAAATATCATGGGAAGTTGTGCCTTGGGGTGACAAGCACGGGGAAGGACGGGCAGCCTCTCACTGGCGGTCCCTCGGAAGACACCTGAAAGGAGGATCCTTTTGATACTTCTCAGTGAATCTTTTGGGTGCACATGAGGTAACGCTGACTGCAGAAATAGGTGGAATGGATGGAAAGCCTATTTTAATTGGTCTCTCAAAGCTTCAGTGAGAGAAATTTGACCAATGGATCAACCTGTGATGTCATTGAGGTGGCAACTCAACTCTCCGAGGTACTAAAAAACAGCCGTCCTATTGTTAAAAGGGGGAAGGTCATTTGGAACTTGACTTGTCAAGGACAGACACAAATGGTGTCTTCTTATCCCAACTGCCAAGACAAAATTTGGATCTGCTGTTTATACACGAGTAAGTTTTTTTCATGGCTAAACAGTCTCTGTTTGCATGTGTCTGTGTGCGTCTGCATGTGCGTGCTGTAACTATGAGATCACTTTCTACCTCTGGGTGGTATTGATACAATTAATTTAATAAACTAAAATTAACTGATTTGAAGGCAAGCACTTATAAGAATTGGGTATGCTAAAATTCTTAGAAATACAGAAACGAACCCAAATTCTTTTCAAGTTCATGTGGTCTAAGAATAATCTTTAGTAAAGTTTGTTGGCTCAATCCATGTTAATAACTGACTTTGACGTCTATGAAATATGTTTCTAAAGGTTATAAAATGTCTTTGTAAGTGACTCCTTGGTTTCCATTAGAAATTGAGGTTTTTCAAGGGTTAATATCTCAAGGTACTTATGTAATTACAACTACGAGAAGTGATGTTGCAGTATTTCAGAAAGGCCCCGGATCACCTCGAAAGATCTGTTTGTGTTACGTTGCATGGGGAGCTTCGTAACGTCAGTGACAGGAGACGTTTACGGTACATTGTGTGGGCGAACAACAGCTGTCACTTAAACTGCCAGTCAGGGCTATGAGAAACCCCACACAGCCGCGGGGTTCTCCCAGGCTCCCTGGCCAAACCCATTTTCTGGTGTTTGCCTTCCTTCATGTGCCCTAGTGCAATGTTAAGCTGAACTGAAATTAAACGAAGGAACTTATGATCTGACATTATTGAAAGGAGACATTGTACACTATGGCAAGTTTTGATAAAATACTTCGAGAAAATGCCAAATTGGTTACCACTTCCTCCTTTCCCAGCAAGGTCCCAGGACACAAAGACTTAAGATACTGTTTTTTAGAAAGGATATCAAGTAAAGACACTCTTCAGACTCGTGGGAAGGGACCTATCAGGCACCTAGTCATGAATGTCACCTACCCTTGCCTCCACCTATAGGGGACGTCAGAGACTCCTCTAGGCTGAGGGGCTGTTGGCCTAGGAGGGGAGCAGCCGTCCCGAGACACTGACAAGGCTCATGTGCCTACTGGTCGATGTTGAACTCAGAAACCGTTTGTTTGATTGTCTTTACCTGTCTGCCAACGATATCAGCCATAGTAATAGTTACCCTTGTTCTTTGGGTTTTTCTATACAGTTCAACTGTTCATGACTGCTGAACACGTATAAGATAACTGTTAATACTCTTTATGACTTACGTAACTGCTACTCTAGAAGGAAACAGGGAAAAACGAGACAGACAGCAAAGCTAGGACACGGGAGGTCAGAGGATGGGAATGATGCAGGTGGTTTTCACAGCGAAGGCCATCCGACCTGACTGCCTTCCGTTTACCTGCCCTGCCCTTTTCGGGAAAGCTCGGCCTCGACTGACATGAGGACGGGATCGCCCTGTCCCCACTGGCCAACGGGAGGATGGCAATACTGAGACTTCCCAGGAACAAGACGTCCCAGTGCTGAGACCTCACTACCCGCCCAAAAGGCTGGTCGTTAATGCATTCTTCAGGTTGAGTTATGACCCCAGACGGGGAACTGTGAACGGAAAGGGGCTCTATGGCACATCATTTCACAGGATGTCCTGATCCCAAATTCCTAACTGGGCAGGTCATGGTGGGCAGTCCCGCCTTAGGCTCAGAACTTCCCAGTAAGATGTTATCTTTGCCTTAAGTTTCTGTGCATCCAGGTGAACACACTTTTGAAATGCCCCTTTTTCAGAACTCTCAGAAGCATAAGGATCCTCAAGAGCACATATACTCTCGTTAACTATCCTGCAATCCAACCCCTGCCTCGCTTCCTCTCACCTTCATGGAATCTTTCTTACATTCTCGCCTTAATTCCAAATGTACAAAACACACTGCAAAACTGTTATCCTCTGAGGCAAGATTTGAGATCTCGCTTCCTGGCAATGTTGTAAGTTTTGCTCAGATACATGCTCATGAAAATTCTCTATAGATTTGGACATTTCTTACGTGGACAACTGCAAAAAAAAAAAGGGCTTAAGCAATGTGCTGGAGGGTTTCAAAAAGGGGTGCTCTCGTGACCCTCTGGGGAACACAGTATGGACACTGGTAAGGCTTCTCGGGTGAGACAGCAGCTTGGGCCTGGAGTGGAAGGAACAGACGGGCTGTGGGACGAGGAATGGCAGCAGCCAGGCTGCAGGAGAAGGCTGGGAACCAGCAGGGGTCACATTCTAAAGCACTTGAGTGTCAATTTCCAAGGGCCGGACGTGTTTTTTCCTTGGGCACCAATGGGCAGCAGGAATGGAGGGAAGGTAAGGGGAGGACATGGGGGCTTTCGCCGCCGCACTACTCCAGGTTGAGGCACCTGGCAGGGGTGGAGGGGAGCCCAGGGCTCTCTAGCCCTGGTGGAGAGTGAGGAGGCTGTGCCAGAGACGGGGAGCTCAGGTGTGATGGGCGAGGGGAGGTTGATAAGGAGATCAGTTTGGGACATGCTGAGTTTGAGATTTATAAGATTTATTTTAGTCTCTTTTTCTTTGCCCTGAAATAGTGCCACAGACACTGAGCTTCGATCCTGAAGTCACACGGGCTGCAGCAGCATCAGGACCCTGGACAGACCAAATTGCCCACAGCCACTGTTTGGAGAAGGGACAGGAATCAGAATGCTCTGGGGGTGGGCAAACTCTCTGGCAGTGCCCACAGGGGGCTGTTCTCTCTGCAGTGAGGGGGGCAGGTATTTCTCCAAGTCTGCCCACCTGAGGGACAAGAGGTCTAAGAAGGATCCCGACTTCTGTGTTGTCTACTGCCAGGCACCACGATATAGTGGCTGGGAGGTAAACTTACCCTGGGCTGGAGTGTGCGCCCCTCCTCCTCTGTTCCCACAAACCCATGCTCTCCCCTCAAAGCTCCCATCTGGCATTTTGGGGCCAGCGCTGCGGGTCCACTTATGGTCCAGGGCTAGGCGGGAGCCCTCCAAACTGTCTCTGCTTCTCCAGAAGAAGTCGGGTGGGCTCACTCCTCCTGAGCTATTTCTGACTTTTCCAAAGTCCCCTCACCACCTCATCCCTCACTTTCTCCATCCGTAAAGTGGGATGATAAATAGGATTGGGGGCAAATGTCTCGCGCACACGTGATCGCATGTCCACACCACCTGGTTCCCCTCCAAGGCCCTGGGAGACTGACCGGTACCAGCGCTACTGGACCGGCCTGCGGGTGGGGGTTCAGACTAGGTTCTGGCGGGCGCTGCGGGGGAGCTAGGTGATCGGGAGCGCCAGGCGGCCAGGTTGGTGGTACTCACCGCCGCTAGGGGTCGCCGCACTAACATCCCAGGCCGCTCGTGGCGCCGATCCGGTCCAGCTTCATGCCGAAGCAGCCCTTGGATGAGCCCTTCTTGGTGCCTGGTTTCTTGCGTGTGTTGGGGTTCTCCTGCAGAAGGCGGGCCCAGCGAGACTTGGTGTCCACGCGCAGGTCCCGGAGCAGTCGGGACTGGTCACCCTTGAGGTTGGCGCCGCCGCCTCCGGGAGTCTTGTCGCGCTTCTTCTGAGCGCCGCTCTCAGCATGGGACACGGCCGGCACCTCCCCCAGCGGAGCTCGCGGGACCTGTCCGAGGAAAAGAGCAGGTCAGTGAAGGGACGTACGGCGGCAGGCGGCAGCACGGGGGACTTTGTGGGGTCCCTGACGCTCCAGCCTGGCGCGCCCATGAGCGCGCGATTTGTCCCTTCCGAGCCCTGAGCACGCCCCCACTGATGCCGGACCGCTCGGCCCTGCATCCACCTGCCACGGGCCGCCGCGGTCCGCTCCTTCGGGGAGCCCCTTACTCTCCCTTCCTTTGCCTCTTGCCCCGCTGGGGCAGGGCTGCGCTTCTGTCGACGTACTCCCGAGGCTGGGGACGTAGACCCCCGAATCCGAACTTCGAGGGCTTCCTGGGTGTCACCCGCGCACGTCTCAGACAAAAGGGCCGCCGTCCCGCCCTCTCCGCTCCCTCTGGCGGGCCTAGACCTCCGAAACCCCCGGCCCTCCGACACAGCCCTTCATAGTCCCGACAGTTCCGCGACAGCACCCACCTTCGGCGACCCGGGCTTGGCTTCGGAGGGCAGGAGCGACAGTAGAGTGATCAGCAGGGCGCAGGCCAGCAGTTGGGAGAGGTGCATGGTGCCGGTGGAGTGGAGGGGCACACACCGGCTGCAGCGAGGGCTGATGCGCAGGCAGGCGCGCAGCGGGCTGGCGGGGCTTCAGTGCGGACCCGGGTCCCAGAGCTGCGCTGCGCCGGCTGGGTGCGCTCTGAGTCCGCCGCTCCGCTCCAGCCTTTATAATCCAACCTGCCGCTGATGTCATCCCCCCGCCCACCCGGCCGCCGGGGCCAATGGCACGCGCGGAGGGCTGGGAGGGGGCCGCGAGGGCTCCCCCCTCTGCCCCCACCCTCATCTCACCCCCTAGGCATCCCGCAGCTCGGCAGGCTTTCTCCCCGACTGCACTTAGAGTTGCAAAGCGGTGCGCAAAAGGGAATTCTGTTTGCGTCAAGCGCGTACCCTGGTGTGCCAGGCATGCGAAGCGTCCTTGCTCCAGCTGCCCCTTACAAACCCTTGGGCATCAACACATACCCTCTTCCTGGAAGGGATCAGTTTCCCTCTTTGCAGGTTCAAAGATAGGCTCAGAGGAATTAAGTCACTTGCCCAAAGTCACACAGCCAGAAAGTTGGCACTGCCCGAAGTCCACGCAGATATGACTTGTTGTTGCCAAACTCTTCCTCCAGCACCTGACAGGCTCAGGCCTGGCGCTGCGGCTCTGCTTTTCACCTGCTGGCCGGGAGTTCAGGTCGCACGTATGCCTTTGGGATGGTTAGTAGAGAACGGGGTCGGAGGTCTGGGCGCAGGGACAGCGGGGATTTCCCTGGGCCGCAGGGGGGAGCGCCAGTCCTGCACAGGAATGTGCTTGCCCGTTCGCCAGACCGTGTGTTTGAGAGCAAAGAGTGAACGAGGTGGGCTACGAGAGCAGGCCTAAAATTCGGGTGCCTCTGCGTGTGTGCGGTGGCATGGTGTGTCTGCTACTGCGGCTCTAAGTGCACACTCAGCCCGGCTGCGTGCACAAGCACCGATGGGGGGCGCGCCTGACCCTGTCTGTACCCACGCCAGGATCCACAGGGTGGGGTTGTTCGCCCCAGGGTTCTGTGTACCTGTACAAACTGGAGAGGGTTCTTTAGCTAGCCCTGAGCACTGTATGGCTGCGGTGAACCGGGACAGCTGGGCGCCTTCGCGTTTTCCCCATAGAGAGGTCCCTGTCCTAGCCGTGGGACACGGCCTGCTGTCCACGCCTCCCTCTCCTTGAGCAGGGTGTTTGATTCCTCCGGCTCTGAGGAGAACCTTCGCGATAAGCTTCCGTCCTGAGAGCTTAGCATCAAAAGAATTCAATGAGGTGCAGGAAACTATGCCTCCACCGCTGCCCAGTGGAACTGGGTGGGAGAACCCCAAAGAGGGAGGAAGCTCCAAGTGGATGAGGGAAGGCAGTTGCCTACTGAACAAAGAAGAATGTAGCCGATCTAGAATTTCTCTGAGACTTGCTGCATTTACACGAGCTTAAGGAGCCAGGCAGACTCACTCTAGGGCCAGGCACTGGGGCTGGTTTCCAGGAGCAACAGCTAGGGCACAGTGGCAGTTTCCAGTGGCCAAGAAGACTCACAGGTTGCAGCAGCGGAAATCAGCTTTTTCCCACAGAAGAAGCTGCACCAGAGGCGGGAGGATAGCAGGTATGAAGAGGGATGGGAGAATCAGATGCTAGGAGGTGGCTCTGTGGCAGAGCCTGAGCCCCAGGCTGGGAGGCAAAGGTTTCTTATACCCCACCCTGGTATACTGAGTCAGAAACTGCCCACCGGCCAACCGTGCCCTAGGAGCCTTTGTTTAAGAAGTCATCTACACCTGAGGCCTGAGTTTGGGTAGAAGAATCTTGTGCTTTTGAAGTGGATCCAGACATGAACAGGACCCCCTATGTGAGTTCTGGTGAGTTGACTCACCACCTCCATGCAGCCCCCACAGATTGCCTTTTCAAGGTAACCTCCATAGAGTGACACCACTCTTTCATTTGAAGAGAACAAACAAGGAGCAAGAAGGGGATGAGGAAAGATCTCCAGGTGGGTGATAAAAATCCCCTCTTCTCTTTCCCTACTGGACAAAAAGGAATGTGAGCAACCTGGAACTTCTCCGAGCCTTGCTTCATTCACACCACCAATCGCAGGCAGACTGCCTCCAGAGCCAGGCACTGGGCTGGCTCCTGGGACACCCTCCGAAACCCCTTATTAAAGGACAGGCCAGAAGCTTCCAGGGCTCCATCGTCACCTCCTTGGTCTGAACGTCTGTAGGCTAGTTCTCCCTGTGTTCTGTGTTTCTTGGATGTGCTTGGTAACAGCAGGTAACTGTCTAGGTCCCCTGTCTTTGAGCTTTGAGACTAAATTAGAGCGAACCATGGAGTAAGGCCTCCCTGGGGCAGGCCCTACAGCAGCTCGCGCTGAGCTGGGGCCTAAGAGGTGGGGCGGGTGGGTGTTCTAGGCCTGGGCTGGAGGGGCAGTCAGGGCGGAAGGTGGTCTGCTGCTGAAGGTCCCCCCACCCCCCAGCTTTATTGCACAGGAAGCTGCAGAAGAGACTCTGTGTCCCTCCTGGGTCTAGACTGGGCCTCAGGTCCCTTCCTGCTTTTCCCTTGTGAGGTCCACTTCTTCTGCTCTGGCCCTGGGAGCCAGCCCTGGGGAAGCTGGACCCGCTGAACTGTGGCACGTGAGCTGTTCGTGGCACTTCATTGGATGCTCAGTGCGAAAAGTCCTCCCGAAGGCAAAGGAGAGAGAAAAGGCCTGGCAGTTCTGTAGGGAACCTGATGCTGTCATTTGTCACTTTCCCACCTACTGATTCCCAAGTACCCACCTAGCATCCCTGCAGCCTGCAGAGTCCCCTCGGGCCAGGAAGAATGCCCGGAGAGGCATGCGGCAGAGAGGAAGGGCAGCCCCCCCACCACCTGGACCAGGGGGTGGGCTTCCTGGAGAAGGAGAAGCCTGTACTGAGCCGGGAAAGGAGACCGGCAGAAGGAGAGAAGGGAAATCTGGATGGGAAACAGCAACGTCCCTTTGGCCTGCGGGGGAGTGTGCTCAGGGTTAGAGGGGGCCAGTAACAAAATCAGGTGAGAGATTGCCCTCGCTGAGGGCAACCCAGTGAAACGAGGGACGTGGGAGGGCAGTGGTGTTGCAGAACCCAGCGTGCCCAGACCTCGGGAAAGGGGGATGGCATTCAGGTAGGTGCCTGGAGGAGGCAAGCTTGGGAGAGAGACAAGTCTGTGGGGGAAGGTCCTAGAGGTAGGTGATGGGATAAAGTGGGGGAGGGGCTCATCTTCCATAAGTGGGAGCCTATTGAGCTCTTGGGGGTGGGGAGGGCAAGCAAGCCTGGGGGGCATGAAAGGGGAGGCTGAGGGAGAGAGGTCAGTGGTGGGGAACGCAGAGAGGAAGCAGGGAGTGGGAGGGGCAGGGCAGGCAGAAGTGTGCCAAGCCCCAGGCATCAGAGAAATTGCACGGTTGGGACCCTCCTGGACTTCTGAAAACTGGGGATGTGGAGAAAAAAGATCTCATTCTCGTAGGTTCCTCTTCCCTTGTCCCCTTCTCCGAGAAGGGCAAGGTGGGACTCTTGCACCTACCATGGACAGGCCCTTCCTCGGGACAGTGGATGTCCAGTCGCTTAGCAGGACCTTATGGAAGGTGAGAGGGGGCCTTGGTGAGGATCCCTGCGGTGACAAAGGTGTACAGAGGCTTCTGGGGGTGGGGGAAGGGATGGCTAAGGCAGGGTTGCCCAGCCCCACTTCCCAGAAGGTGGGAACCAGTGCCCTGGGGAAGAGCGCCCCCTCCTGTCCCTGGGGCCAAACAGGAGGATTCTCAGGCACTACCGAGGGGAGGACTGCTCAGCGGCCCATCTGTTTTCCTCTGCAATTATTTCATCCCAGGGGCCCCCTTCCAGCTGCATAACTTCCCAGAGAGGACACTGAACAGGCGGTGAGCAGATCTCACAGAGGCTGGGCAGGGAAATTACAGCAGGACCCCGGCCAAGTCCCATCACTGCATGGGGCCTTCAATTTCACCACCTATAATTGGGGAAAAGCGGAGTGAATCAGGAGGCCGGATGAGAGGCTTCTGACCCCTGCATGAAGGCAGGACAGCGCAGCTGTGGCAGAAGAGGGGTCTGAGTATTACTGTACAAACACACACACTCCCAGGAGGCGGGAGCTTGACCCCGTGCCCCCGAGCCTCCACGGGACTGTCTGGTGGTGGAGACCCACGGAGGACACAGAGGCCATGGCCTGGCCAGGTCTCCCTGAGCTTGGGACCTCCTCCAGGAGTCCTGCACCTACAGGGCCTGGCTGTAGGAGAGGAGCCGGAGGCCAAGGAGGCGTCATCCACCCTTCCTGGGCCAGAAATTCCAGGAAAGCTTAACCTCATCGTGACATGAGGTCTTTGTCTGACCCCAGGACACCCCCACCTGACGAGCCAGCTGCTCTCCTTTTCCTTTCCCAGGGGCCCTGCCAGCACCTGCTGCAGAAGGCCTCCAGCCCTGCCGTCCTACGCAGCCTGTGACGTCAGAGTTTATCCCTCCATTTCCCCCTCCCTTTTCAAATAAAAGATAGACAGAAAGATAGATAAGCTCCCCAGATAGTCTCAGCAGACAGGCTCAGTTCCTTGGGGGCGAAAGGGGGGAACAACAGCTCCCCATGAGGCTGTCAACAGGCAGGCGAGGCAGTAGAAGCTGAGTTCTGAACCCTGAGAAAGTGAGCAGGGTGGTGAGGGAGGGGGGCCTCCTCGCAGAGGATGGAGCAGCATCCCGACCTCAGCATGGAGCATGCACCAGATGTTTGCAGAAGGAACGGATCTGCTGCCAGGCCTGGGCCCAGGGGCCTGGCTTGCCTTGGCTGGGCTCTGGAGCTTTTCCACGTAGGGTGCTGCCCCTTGCTGCTCTGGGGGTCCCTGCACTGAGCCCACTTCTTCATGGGCACTGGAGGAGGGTGTGTATTGTCTGGTCTTGGAGAGCATGTTGCAGATTTGTTGGACATTGCAGCTTTCAAGGCTTCTTTCTGTGGTTGAAAGGGGCTCAGGGGGATCAAGGATGGGCCTGCCAGGGTCCAGGGCCACCAGTCAGCCGGAGGAACCACACCTCTGGGTTTCCCAAGCCAGAGATTCCTCTGAAGACTTCTGCCCTGGGAGTGTGTGCTCACCAACTATTTTCAAGGGAGAAGTCAACTTCTAAGAGGAGAATGACCAAAGAACACGAGCAAAAGAGAGACAATCAGATGCTAATGAGGGTTATGGAATATATTTTTTGCAATGTCGGTTACACAGGGATTGGAAAATACTTTTAAGCCCAAAGCCCCTCCTCCCACAAAAAGCCCATAAATTGTTTGAAAACCATCCTTGTGTCTGTGTGAATTCTTTGTGGGCCCATCGCGCTACGTCATGCGGAAACCCCTTTCTCCTGGATTGCCTGGGAAGGCCTTGTGTCCCAGTGCCAGCTGGACAAGGACATGAAGGGTCCCACCTCCCAAATGATGGCTCGTGGTGCTTTGTGGGCAAAATGACTTAAGGGAGGAGGTCTCAGCTTAGAGCCCAGTAGGCTCAGCACTTCTGATGGCCTGACTGACTGGGGAGCGTGGGCTCCACGGAGGTGGTGGTGGTGGGGCAGCCACTGTGTGTTGTGGACACCCGTCAGCGGGATCTATCTATCTATCTATCTATCTATCTATCTATCTATCTATCTATCTATCTATTTTTGCTGCCTGGCTTCTCAGCCTCCTGGAGAAGCTGAAGTGCCAAAATGCTTGCTTGCCTGGCCATCCCTGTGTGATGCCCTGGGAAGCCCATGGCCTCTGTTCCAGGTCACTGCTTCACCTCTCTGGCGTGTCCTTCCTGCATAACCAGTCTGCCAGAGCCCAGCTGCCCCCAGGCAGCCCCTGATGTGAGGGAGAGGACATCCAGCCTGCTTCCCGCATCTTCAGGGATGGCTAGAAGGGCAGTGTGGACAACCTGGAGGAAGCACCAGAGGGGGGACTGGTGGGCCCCCCCAGAAACAGTGAAGCAAATCAGGGGGATGAGGTTCACCGACGGGGTCCAGGTTGACCGTGCTGGCCGTGCTGTCTTGAAAAACCATGTTTTAAATTATTTCATGGGGTGATTAAAAATATCACACTGACACTATAGAATCAGACAGTTGCTGACCGAAGCTCACAGCCTGGTGGGGGAGAGTTAACTTCGGTAAAATGAATGC